>OX381709.1:21972447-21995275 GCA_947462335.1 Harmothoe impar
TGACCCAAGGGTCCCATCCCAGTAGCTTTGGGGTGACATATGTCAAGTGTATCTTCATATAACAAAAACAGACTAAATCTCTATCAATTTTGCATTACGACTTAATTCCCTATTGCCACCTAACATGCGTGTCTTTTTTGCCACCATCCTGCATAGAACTCATCATTACAAACTGTGTATTTTCTCCCCCTTTTTATGAGACATCTCTCTCTATATATTGTGTTACCACCCGAGTTTACATCCCTTTCGAAAGAAAAACGCGTTTATAGGATGGTAGAACTGATAAAACATCAGTTTAAACCATGCATTTACGTCAAGCTATTGCAAATTAATTTTTCCTGTATTTCTTTCCTTTGTCTTTTAATTCGGATTTTACTTCTTATCCTTTCTTTTTCTTTTTACAGTTGGCACCGTTTTATATTGAAGTTGCCGACCACTAAACGCCGGATGGGCCCCAATGATTTGCCTGTCAAGTTGCATTTATGTTAAAGGGATGAGGAGGCAGAGCATTTTGTAATAAGATAAAGCTGAATGTATCCAATTCCATGTCTACAATTTAGATAATATTATGTCGAATTATCTTTGGAGAAATAATTTGAACAAGTACTTAATTTTCTAAAATAATCTGCGTAATAAAATACTTTATAATTTTAAAACTATAACAAATATTTATTGTGAAACATATTACTTTTCTATCCCTCTTAACTATAGTCAACATCTTAAAATTGGAGATAACAGATATATGCAGAATGTGTATCTACAGGGCTGATAGAACATCTAATACACGGAGTGATGCAAGTGCACAACACAACATATTAGATCATTTTACTTTAAAAAGCAAAGAAATGCCAGACTAGATGTGATTTCAAACTTTGAAAAGGCCGAGGGAGCGTGTATAAAGTGAATGCATACTAAATAGGGCTAAATCTAATCGCCTGAAGGCCTTAAGCTCTCCTGCCGATGTGCCTTCATGTACACGGTCTAATCCGATTGAAGTTGTTTCTATTGCAGATTAGGATTCAGATCCCTTCCTGCGCCCTATAGTTAGATTAGCATTCATAATGCAAGTACTCGCAGGTCTATACTGTGGAGTTCAACTTACACAAAGTGAACTTAGATATCACTATAGGCAACCATTGTATAATTCTCTAAATAATAAATTGACAGAGAGTATCTGCCATTGCATCTTCTACAATGCCAGACGTGTTGTATACTTCCACAACGCTGCATATTACATTAGTCAATCACTTCTGGAGTTGAGTTCTGAGTTTAGTAATTATCAATTGTCAATTCAAAAGTGAAAACGACTACATTCATAAGTCAATCTTGCTGCTGTTTAATTCGCCCATAAGAGATTTGACTCAGCTGTTCTGACAACGGTCACAAAGGATTATTGAACAACACTCTTTCTGAATTCCTTATAACTTTACATGCAAGAAAGACAGGCGATCCCTCTTACCCCATATGGTCGTTAGCTACTACCTATACCCCCTGCCCTAGTCTTGTAATGCCCCCATGTGTCTTTAATAACTTAATAAGACTTAATACAAAACTCCCCATTGGTCCTGCCAGACATAGCTGCAGACAAGCTTATACAAGCGGATCACGTTACAAATTCATAACAAAATCATACGCTTGAAAGATCCCCTCCTAACCCTCTCCACCTCCCACTGCATTTTAATAGCTTTATTGCTATTATACCGGCTAAATATTGGATAGCTAAAATAACGTGTACAAAGTCTGGGTCCGCCCCACCCCTCCTCTGTCCGCCGCTGCCCCTGTTGACACGTGGACTTAGGTATAGCATTGATCTGCATAAATACATGCTGATGAAGTCTAGCCATAGCATTATCCCTCCCTGCAGCCACAAAGACACATAGTAGGATATACACATCTATAGAGAGTCCGCGGCTATACCTAGAGCATGGGAATAAGTGGCTATACCTACTGTAAGAGTCAAAAGTGAGTCCAGGTTGCCTCCAGAATGACTCCCCTGTTTAGGGGAGTCCAGCTCGCCTAAGGGAGTCACCTGGGGGAGTCATTTAGCTTTCTGGGTCATATGACTTCCCCAGGTGACTCCCTTAGGTCAGCCAGAGAGTCACCTAGGCTACCGACCTGGACTCCCTTAAACAGGGAGTCATTCTGGAGGCAACCTGGGCTCCCTTTTGACGCTGTTTCTTCTGTCTGTGTGGTTACTGGGTTGATGTCATTATGCGATTTTGATGCTCACCCTCTCCCTCTACTTTTGCCTCTATTTTAAGTTTAGTGACTTAATTACTACTCTTTCCTCCCTCAACACATCCATATCTTTTCCCATACCTTTATCCCTACTTTCCTCTCTCTTTTTCTATTTCCACCGTCTCCCTCTTTTCCTTTCTGTCCCTCTCTCTCCCCCTGACTCCTTCCTATTATGTGACAGAACACTCCCACTAATCCTGAATCGGCAGGAGCCCATATCCCAGGGCTCTAAAACATAAAACAGTACCCATGTGGGGAGTAGGGGTGGATGAAAGGGACAGAGAGGGTGGGTCGGGAGGGGTTACAGGCCCTTTACATGAGGGTGGAATCCCATATCATCAGAGGAGGATCATGCTATCACCATTTGGCCTGACCTCTATGGACCCTTTAGACTATGTCTAGTCCCTCTTTGCCTGTAACTATTCTGCACTTGGTTGTCAGCAAAAGAGGAAGGGGTGGCTGAGGCTGAATTGAACACAGTTTTGGGAGTTCAATGAGCGATATGAGGGATACATATCAATGTTTCCTATCTGTTACTAGTGACATTGGGGTAAAATAATGATCACCGTTACGAAGGTATTCTAGCAGTGGGACTACATGTATCCTTTCCATGTTCATAACCTCCAATCTGGATAATCGCAAAGACTCTGATGGCTTACATAATAGATATTATTTTGCCCACTCCAGTCAAGAATATGTCTTAAACATCTCCTATACCGACACTCACCCCCTCAACCTTAACATCTACCCCACCCCATTACTCTCGCCCTACTCCCTCCAACCCAGCAAATCTCCCATCATCCCCCGCCCCAACTCCCTTGATTCTCTCTCCACTTTTGCTCTCCATTCTCTTCTGTTCCCTCTCCCACAGTAGATAGCAGGCTGTACCTTGCTGCCCTCCCGTTTCCAGGCTCCTTCACATTCTCTTGTCCCCTCACATTCTCTCTCATCGTCTTGGGGATCCCCTACCTTCCCTGCCCTCTTTCCTTCCTCCTCCACCCCAGTCCCCATCCCTTCCTCTCCTCCCCTCCCCCCCCTCTCCTCCCTCCCCTCACCCCAGCCCCCATCGCTACCTCACATCGCCCAGAGGAGGGATCCTCTGTCACAGCCCTACACTTTGATGTCCACATCTGATCTTATAATATTTCCGTGACCTCATTAACCCCTAAGCTGATCCGATTGCCCCCTAATTGTCCTTTCTGCTTGACAGGCACTAGAGAATCCCCCTGCCGCCCTCTTCGACTCACCCTGCCAGCTTCCAATGCTAATCTCCTTACCCCTATTGTGTTGCCTCTCCGCCTTGTCAATCCCATGAGCCTCTGTGTGTTTAACATGGCTGCCGCCTTGGTGACACATGGGGGCGGCCATGTTGTTTTTCGCAGCGGTTAGGTTGCGTACAAAAGGGACAAATCGGCTAAAGATGTTAATACCTCGGTGGCAGAATGGTGATGCTATAGGAGGCACCATCCTCGTTAAGGAGAATATGACCATGATGCATGATGTCACTTTTCATCCTTCTGTGATGTGCACAATAATGGGAAAAGTTGTATGTTTAATTGAATAAATCTTACAAAGGGTATATTCTACATTAATTCTGTGAATATCTGGAATTTAACTTTATAGCCAAATTATCAGTGTTTTCTAGGAAACTGTGTACATTTAAGGGTTTAGGGAAAGGGGGTTATTTCTATGCTTAGCACTGATAGTGTCAGCTTATATCTAGAGTGCAGGGACAGGGTCTGTGAGCAGCCATCTTAATGTTATTTGTCCCCCAGGGGTAACTCGGAGCTCTCGGGGGACATGCCCCGGGGTAGTTGGGGGACGCGCCACGGGCTGTTTGTCTTGGACTCGTCTGACCTCCCGTTATCCTCTTAGCCATTAGGGTGGTGGCCCTGGACCCTGCATCACAAAGCTTTGGGCTCAGGGGGAACCCATCAGTGCTTTCAAATACATTATTGGGTATCACATCCAGATAAAAAAGCTTTGACATGGTAGTGGATGAAGACCTCTTATATTTAATCAAGGATGTGTCTGATCAGGGATCACCTTAATGGTCTTTATGTTATTCTCTGACTGCTTCCAAAGTCTACAACTTGGTTGAAAATACAAATTATCTCCTTTATTCCGACACAAGTATTCAGCCTTCCTGCTCCTATTCACACCCTCTCTCACACTCACCCCCGCGGTGTCACACCAGGGGGAGCTGCAGTTCCAGAGGTCCCCACCAGATGGCGTGACGTCAACTCACGCCCGACATCTCGTGAGATCTGGCGAGAAGAGGTGGCAGGGTCAGGAAGATTCCCCCGGCCTCGCTTTCATGCGCCCTCCAGCCTCAATGTGAGATACGCATGCAATGGGGTCAGTGGGGTCAGCGCCGGACTGTCAGTGCGCTTTTCTGTCAGCTGTCAAGCCTTAAGTGTCAACTGTCAAAGAAGAGGTGTCAAATTTCATTGAGGGTCTGAAATGTGGATTTGTGTTGGGAAAATATTTGGTGGTGTCTTTTCTGACAAGTGCCTAGTATCAAGGTTGGTGTGCGCTCATTAAGATTTCTATGAACCAAGATGCAGGTACAGAAAGATATGTTAAGGGTGAGAAAAAACAGCTGAGCAAAGGGGTCATTCCGTAAGATTACAAATTCAACCTCCTCTAAAAAACTGCTCTTGAAATTAAGTTATTTTCTTCATTGTTCTTAGGGATCGACAATTCGATATCTTCAATCCCTCTTGAATGCTCCTCATCCCTCTTTCCCTCAGTCCAATCCACTCCATCCCTGTCCCCTGTCCCTCCCCCCTTATGTCTCCCCTCCCCCCATTAATTACCCACTACGGCGGGTCACATTACAGCGCAGGAGCCGTTCGACCTTTGAAAAAGGCTCATCGCAACATTGTGAGGTCACTGCCTTGCTTTTATCTTCAGACCCCACAAATCCAACATGGCGTCTTTATCATCCGCCCCTACTAAAGATAAAGACCACTAAGTACCCGAGCTCTTCTATAGCCTAGCCGCCTTGCGCTGAATGCCAGTTCAAAGAAAGCCCGCTAATCACCATCGTTAAAAACTAACCGCTTCTGTCGGCCGCACGGCTTTTTCCATCAATGAACATGCTTATCGGGCGCAGTAATAGTACAAATTGAACTCAGATTGAGGTGACGTCCATTGTTTTGTGCATATGTAAATTGGCTGGGAGCGGTGGGGTGGGTAGAAAATAAGGCGGTAAGCTGGGGGGACATCAAAGCTGGTTTTTCAGCCAATATCCTTAATATAAATAACTATAGGAAATCGACGCAGAGACAAAGACGCCACATTAAAGTTTACAGCTAGTAGTACCAACTAAAACATGTTACCATGGTAACAATAAAAGTAAAAGCTGTGTCTAACAATGTAGGCTTATAAGGGCATGTAACCATGGTTACGACGTAAAAAAAGGGTTCCCCTAAATACCCCCAGTACTGTAGGGTGCTTCATATTGTATCCTGAGATTAGAAAAGATGGGGTGAGGAGAACCTCCAGAGCGCCCATGTCTAAATTGATATCTCTACCCATAAGAAAGGGCAGAGATGCAGCAGGGGAGCTGAACTTGTGCACATGGTCATTTTGAAATCGATATATTTGATTACACTCATTAGAGCTAGCAATGGCAGTTTCTGCAACCGGAAATCTGGTCTGGGCTACTTCCGATCTGGCTTTGTTACTTGAATTAGATCAGCTATTGCAAGATGAATTCTGCCAGTTGTACTCAATTAAGTCCATCCTGGGACAACTCCCCATCTCCATATACTACTTGACAACTTATGTGAAGACCCAAACTTTCGTTATACGATGTACCCTTCTGCATAGTAACAGATTCCGTTACTTACAGGTGCACCTCGGTACATCATACCTCTCTTGGTCTGCAGACTACATGTGTGCATATCACAGTGCATGGACACATGGCTTGCTTTTACATGTACCTGGTAATACTCAGGTCTGAGAGGTACAGCCTGAGACAAACCCCCATTACGATATACTACTCACATGCTGATTCAATTGTCCAGGTACCTAGGATGGTTTATAAATACTATCCTGGACCATAGGCCTAGAGATAATGCAGTTAACATTGTGCACAAAAATTTAAACTGTGGGATTTGTGAAAGGGGTACCTACTGTTCTTTTGCATTTTGGCTAATGTGTGCCTAAGGCACTGTAATCAAGATGGCCTCTTACACCGGGTACCCATAAGCATTAAGTCCCATAGAACATATAATAATATAAATATAGACACCGGGCATTTTATGTCCGGAGTGGGGGCGGGTGGGGGGGTCCTAGGTGTGAGATAGGAGACAAAAGGATGCAAGGGGTGGGGGGAGGGCTAGGTTTTAAAAATTCATGACCGGAAGTGAGAAAAGCTGGCCTAACGGGCACCACGTGACAACAGCAATATGTCAGCGTTCCCGCCGCGTCTTGTTAGAGCAGACGACAAATGGACGTGCGCCGCTGGTACCCAGCATAAAGCAGGCTTAATGCTGCTACACGCCGGAAACAAGCAACTACCAACACTCTCCATGCAGAGCTTGGGTGAGTTTTTATCTATGTGATGATGTAAAATGTATAGAAAGTTTAGCAAGTAAATGAATGCAACTATGGGTAATAAAACCTAGAATATCAGAATGGTTGTACACGTTGCTGGGTACTCAACAGAGCATTTGGTAGGAGAGTGGACAGGACACCGTTCAGGGAATCACTCTCCCTGACAACTCCGGTATGTTTCAAAGCGAGTCTGTCTTGATGGCACAATCTTTAGCCCCCCGACTGACAGTTAAAGGTGCCGATATGGCAATTACCCCCAAAAAACGTCCGCATCACAGCAGAGTTCAGTTTGGTAAGTAGCGGAACATGGCGCTGTGAGATTGAATAGTCATATAACTTTAAACCCGGCCCTACCTTTATAGAGAGATAACTTTAGATCCTCAAAGACTCTGAGGAATCACTCACCTATCTGAGCATGGCATCTACTATTCAGTACGACAAACTACAGCATATATGTGCTATGAGAGTGGAGACAATCAGGGAGATCCAATTTGAGAGCACCCCATCTGAGAGTCATCCCATCTCCATTCCTGCTGCTAACAACAGCTGAATAAGTCATAAAGACTTCTGTAACTTAGGGTTAGGATTGACTGATGCCAACAGTGACTACGACAATAAGGTTGGGGTGACTGATGGCATATGTACTTGTTGTCTCCTTCATCACTGATACAAGACAGTCCCACATGTTTAGAGCTCAGGGAAATGTAATAGGTTATTAAAGGGAAAACTAGCATTTACTTTTAAGCAATCACTATCAGTTATTCTGATGGTCTACACAGGGCTTCTTCTTGTGTATCTATTTAGAGTCTTTTTGATTGCCCACAGAGCTGGTTGCTGGTGTTCTGGGCCAGAAGATTTTAACCAGCACTGCACGGAGCATCCCTTTTAAAAAGAATAATATGTAGAAACTTTAACAAAATGGCGGCGGTGTCAATAAGAGCCAACACAACAGAGATCAAACACCACCCCTGGTGACTGAATGGTGAGGCTGCAGTCTAGTGTAGGAATACATTTACAAAGGGACTACTTCCTGCAGCTAACAGCTCCTGCTGAATTATAGAGTGTAACCAGACAAGGAGCACCGCATGGAGGCATATTGCACATAAAACATGGCGTCTTATCCCTTTAAGGACAACATTGCACTTAAATGAAATATACCCTTTATCCTCCCTGGTACTGCATAAATGCATCATTCCGTATGACACTATGGGGAGGATCTGCATCTAAACGATTGGTATTATGCGTCAATGCAATGCTGGTGCATAACTCGCTAGCGCTGCACTGGTGCATCGTGATGCCAAATGAATATGATGCCTTGATGCATTATATGATCCTTAAAGGGTTAATATCCTCTGTTCCCTCCCTCTGAAGCTCTATCCTAAGAATACCCCTCATGTAGGCACAGCGAAGGGGTAGTCAGTGTGGGACAGCAAGAAAAACATGAAAGAGATTTCTAACAGCTAAAGCACTCTTATCCTTTATTCCTAAGACAATTCTTTGTTCACCACATTATTTTCCCTAGCCAGGAATGATTATAAGTGACAGTCTCCCTCACACATAGTGCCTCATAAACATGAAGTGAGAGGTAGAAAGGACATTAGCAAACGGTCCAGAGAGAAGGGATGGGAGAGAAGGTGTGAGGCAGAATGGGTCAGAGAGAAAGGATGGGAGGGACAATGAGATACTGAGAGAGAAAAGATGGGAGAGAGAGATAGGTCGGTTGGTTGTTGGGTTGCTTTACGCCCTAAACAACAGCTGAGGTCATTTCAAGGGCGGTGGTGGTGATCGAATCTATGGATGAATGAAGGTAGGAAGCACGCCCCTACACTTTTACCGAGGCAATGGTTCTTTTACACCCCACACTACATAGACACAGTGTGAGATGGACAGGCCTTTGATATGTTGTATGTCTACCAGAGAGAGAGAGAGTGAGAGGTCAAACGACAGGGGTCAAAAGAGTGAGAGAACTGCAGGCACCCAGACCTCACATATTATTTTCTATGCATAAACTATTCTAAGACATCTTTCCCCTGGGTATATCTACTACACAGAGCTATCTGAATGCAGGCCCCAGTAATTACCCTAGAGGGGGATATTCTGTTTATATTCCTGATGTTTCCTCATTCCATATGACTAGTGTTAATGTAAATATTCATCCTCTGAGACATGAAGGCTGGGTGTCAGTAGAGGAGGGACGGTCATATGTGCTGCATAGTGTTATAGACTAGTCCCATGTACCATGCTTGGCTGTGCCACAATTTCAATGACCCGAGAATAAACTTTCGCTGTTTTTTTTCTTGGACTTCTTAGATCATACTTCCCAGTTCCTGCATTGCCAAAAAGAATGTAGTGCCTGCATGATGCGTAAATGCATCACTGGCGAATTACTCGCCCAAACTGCACCCATGCATCAGGATGTCAAGGGGCATACCACTTTTAGATCACTATGCTATGCATACAGGTTAGTAGCCATGCTAACAGAGAGGACAGGGTCAGGGATGGATGGATGGATGACAAGGTGGAGAAGTATAGGTGGCGCCAGTATCGCCTCCACAGACTTCATTACACACCAGAGAGAGGTTACAATCCCCAAACACAGTCTCCACCATAATGAGAATCACAGATGAAACACAGTATCTGCTTGGAGAGTGGAGACCTCGATGACCGCTGGTGACTAGAGGATGTCTACGAGGCGACTGGGTACCAGCGAGCACCGGCCAATCAGAACGTGCCGGGTTAATCATGTGACCGGAAGGACCCCACACAAGGGCACGGGCCCTTTGTACCCTGGTTATATCATGTGGGAAGGTGGGATGGGGAGAGGGGTGAGGAGGAGAGGATCTGGTGGTGTTAAAGGGGTTTCAGACGGTTCAACTAGTTGAAGCCCATATCTATGCATGCATGGCTATGGATACTAGCAATATACACATATTAACATAGATTTCAAATAGAAACGGGTTTCTAGGACAAGTATAATACTATACTCGTAATATTACACATGGGTAGGGTAGATGGAATGGAAAAGGTGAGGAGACGAACCTTTGTCCTGGCCATGGATTGTAAGAGCAATATTATATCCTTCTGGATACAACGGGAAAAGGTCGAGATGGAGAAGGGGTTGAATGTAGAAGGAGGTATTAAGGGAAGGGGCTTTGTTAGACATGGATCGTCTTCTTTTGTGTAAGCTGGGGTCTTCATGACATGGACGCCACCCTGCGGTGAGCGCTGGAACCACAGGACTAATGACAATTAATGGTCACGTGACGCTCCGACATGTAAATCCAGGGACTGGAGGGAGAAAGAGGAAGATCAGACAAATATAGGGCCAGGGTTAGGGGAAAACGGAGTCTATCAGCCACACTGAAATCCCAGGGCCACTAAAAACTCATCGCCTGGGATGAGTTTGAGGGTCATCAGCCACCAGATGAGTCAACTATTCAAAGCGGAGTAGTCAGTATCATCATAGCGATGAACCAATCTAATCCACATCGAGGACCCAAACTCATCAGGGGCAGACCTCATCAGAGTGCATGTACAGGTCCTGGGGGGGCCACTCTCACATTTATGGATACCATGTGCGTACATCACCCTAAAGTTGATATTTCTGGCCAAAAAAACCTACCACTTTTTCCCCAAAGTGGCCCATAATTAACCCCTATTGGGGCCCGGTCGGACCCGCCAATGTGATCCAAAAAGGACCTCCTTCCTGCTACTCTGTGTGTCATGGTTACTATAGAACATATAGAGAGTGCCCCCCTGGGGTACAGGTGTACTAGACCAGGGTCCCAGTTCACCAGGCCTTCAACCACTCCACACTACACACAGACCCACAAACAGCAGTGGTAAGTACATGTCCAATATCTGTTTAAATACTCCAACCCCAACCATGGTTTATGGGCATCTCTCTGACATATTGGGGCTATAGAAATCTGATGGGGATAGGCATACATATATGTACATGTGTACACCTGTTGTAGTAAGATAGAAGGTATGTGGAGAGCACTCCTGGCCAAGGTATGTAATTAGCCCCCTCCCCTGACTGTAGTACTACTAGACCTGTGGTGGTGGGCAGTGTGTGCCCACAGCAGGCTGACCACTTAGTAGGAACAGTGGAACACACACTGTGATATGCTTGAAGACAGGCAGAGACACAGGAGGATAGGTAAGGATACAGGGGTTCAGGGAGGGAGAAGAAGAGGCAGGGAGACAAGAGACACAGGCAAGTATATGGAGGGATGCATCAGGTAAGCACCATGGAAGTAGGAAGGTAGCAAGCAGGTGGTGTGAGGGTGGTAGGTAGGCATGAGTATATTGGAGTGAGGGTGGGTTCTGTATAGTTCACAGTCCTCCCTGGTGTACTACTACATTGTACCTATTCTGTGTGTGTGTGTGTCTCTCTCTCTTTGTCTTTCTCTGTCACTCTGTGTCTGCCAGTATATCTACCCCTTAGGGATTGGGGGATTAAAGGAGGGAGGGAGGAAGGAAGGAAGGGATGGAGGGAGGGAGGGAGGGAGGGAGGGAGGGAGGGAGGGAAAGAGGGAGGGAGGGAGGGAGGGAAGGAAGGAATGAGGGCAGGAGGGAGAGAAGGTGGGAAGGGAGGAGGGAGGTAGGGAGGGAGGGAGAGAGAGAGGAAAGGAAGGAAGGATGGGCATGGGAGGGAAGGAGGGAGGGCAGGATGGATGGTGCGAAGGAGAGAGGCAGGGAGGGAGGAGAAAAGAGAGTCGGAGGGAGGGAGAGAAAGAGGAATGGAGTGAGAGAAAAAGGGAGGGAGAAAGAGGAGGGAGGGAGGGAAGCAAGGAAGAAGGAACAAAGGGGGAGAGGGAAGAAGGGAGGGAAGTACAGAGGGACAGAGGGAGGGAGGGAGGGAGAGGAGAAAGGTGGAAGGCAGAGAGGGAGGGAGGGAAGGAGGGAGGAAGGGAAGGAGGAGGGAGGGAAGTAATAAAGGAGGGAGGGTAGGAGGGCGGCTGAGAGGGAAGAAATGGGAGGGAGGGAGGGAGGGAGGGAGGGAGGGAGGGAGGGAGGGAGGGAAGGAAGGAAGGGAGGGAAGAAAGAAAGAAAGGAAGAAAGGAAGGAAGGGAAAAAGGGAGGGAGAGAAGGAAGGAAGGAAGGAAGGAAGGGAGGAAGGAAGGAGGGAGGGAGGATGGGAGGGAGGGAAGGAGGGAGGGCGGGAGGGAGGGAGGATGGAGGGAGGGAGGGAGGGAAGAGAGCAAGGAAGGAAGTGGAAAAGGGAGGGAGGCCGGGGAGGTAGGGAAGGGAGGAAGGAAGGAAGGATGAAAGAAGGAAGGAAGGGCCTGGGAGGGAGGAGAAGAGAGAGTCAGAGGGAGGGAGAGAAAGAGGAATGGAGGGAGTGAAGGAGGGAAGGAGGGAGGAAGGGAAGGAGGGAGGAAGGGAAGGAGGAGGGAGGAAGTAATAAAGGAGGGAGGGAAGGAATGCGGCTGAGACGGAAGAAGTGGGAGGGAAGAAGGAGAGGGAAGGGAGGGAGGGAGGGAGGGAAGGAAGGAAGAAAGCAAGGAAGAAAGCCAGGGGAAAAAGGAGGGAGGGCGGGAGGGAGGGCGGGAGGGAAGGTAGGAAGGAAGGAAGGAAGGAAAGAAGGAAGGAAAGAAGGAAGGAGGGGCCTGGGAGGGAAGGAGCGGGGGCAGGAGGGATGGTGGGAAGGAGAGAGGCAGGGAGGTGATTCATCTGACTTATTGTCTCACCCGCTAAATATGTAATATTGATAACCTATTGACATACACCTTTTGCACTTGTTACAGGAGACTCAGACCTGCCGCCAGCCGCCAAGACCGGTTCCAATGCTCCAGGACCTGACCCCTATAGCCACTAGGCCACAGTCCTAGCCACCAGGGGCCTCTATCTGCCTAAAGTGATGCATCCTAGAAATATCACCAAAATGATGACTACAACCCTCAAACCCCCCTCCCGGAATAATAAAAAAATACCCCAAACTACTCAAATTGATGATTATAACTCATCGTTTTTGATGAGTTAATAATTAGAACCTCATCATAATGATGAGGTAAACTCATCGCCTAATGTACCTGAATTGATGATTATAACTCATCGTTTTGATGAGCTGAAAATTAGAACCTCATCATAATGATGAGGCAAACTCATCACTGAACGTAGCAAAATTGATGATGCTGAACTCATCATTTTGATAACAAGATCATCAAAATGATGAGGCCAAACTACTCACTGGGGTCTTAATCATTTGATGAGGCAAATCATTGCGGAGGAGTTTTCGAGTAGTTTGAAGTCACCTGGGGATTTCAGTGCATGGACAGTTGACCGGATCGGTGCAACTTTCATGCATCATGACGACAATATTGCATGGTGCATTAACGCACTATGCTGCCCTTAAAGGGTGAAGTCGCCACTATACACGGGTCACCAGACTCTGGTGGGCTACCACACGATGGCCTGGCATGTTTCTGATCACTGCGCCTTCTCTTTGTCTCCGATTGAACACATCCATGAAGGCCAAGGCAAGGGGCAGCCATGCAACCTTTATAACTGTGTGCTCAAGGGGGAGAGAGGAAGGATAGAGAGGGTGGGATGGAGGAAGGGAGGGGAGGAGGTGGAGGGAGGGTGGAGAGGGGAAAGGATGCAGACAGACAGAGAAGCCATGGCTGAAAGACACACAAATCGGTCATTAGACGTTTGGCATGTTACCAGACCAGAATTTGCTCGTTCCCTTTGTTTCCTATTAAACTCTAGCATGAAGGCCACTAGGATGGGTGTCCATGTAGCCATAATTAGTGATCATGTGGTCATTGGAAGGGAGGGGGGGGGGGTGTAAAAGAGAAGCGGGGGAGGGGGGGGGGGGTGATGCTGGTACAGAAATGATCCTGGTTCGATTACCTTCCCACAGAGGGCGTGACCAAGCCGGCGGACGCTTCATTTGAGCTCCACAAAAAAAAAAACATGAGAGAAAAAAAGCGTCGTTGTTGGTCTGAGATCTCCTTCCTCGGAAATCACTGTCTCCCCCTCCCACATCCAACCCCTCGTGTCTCCCCTTGTGTCTGCCCCCCCCCCTTCCCTTCTCCCTGCACCCCTTCCCCACTCCCACCTTACCCATCTCCCCCCTCCCCTCCCCCCCCCCCCCCCCCCCCGCGGATATTGTTACAGTCCCGAGGACGCTTGTCGGAATGCTTGACATCTCATCTCAAATGAATGGAAATTAACGATTAAAAACCAGAAACCAACCTTGAAAAAAGGGGAAAATACAAAAAAGGTCAGAGGAAGCAATGATTGGTTTTTATTTCCGGGATGTTGGTTGGCCGCCAGATAGGCTGTGGTCCTGGGGAGGCTGCACGGTCTTGGTACACCCTCCCTGGCCGCGCGCCAAAGACTTTATTGTCGCAGATAATTGTCAATATTTGGCCGTGAGGTCGTTTCATCTTTTAGTCTGCCATGAAGAGGGGTGGATTGTAATCAAGTGGTTTAATTTACCATGCAACCCGCCGGGACAAAGGGACTGCTTATTGCATAGACTCGGGGCTTGTGCAGTTTTTGTGGCAAAATTAAAAGAAATAGGCTTTGTGACATTTTAAATACTACACGTATTAATATCATGTCATGGGATCGCTTTAAAGGACTGGCATCTTGCTGCAACATCGTCAGTAAAAAAAAACACGTCTATTGAAATTTGAAAATTGTGTAACGTCAGAAAATGGCACCACAGACATAGGATTGTGTGAAACTGCTAGAAACAGAGGCTTCTCCTAATGAATAAAATATTATCATGTGTTTATTCTTCTGTTGTGCTCAACTACCACACGGGGTTTCTGATAGATTGGGTGTAATAGCGTATCAATCAATCCATGGCAGCGGGTTGATTGCAAACTGATTTGGTCTACACTCCTTTTCAAATGCCTGTGTCCATATCTGACCCAATTTACAGACCCACTGTTCTATCTGCCCTCTGTCTACCTTCGTATTGTAAAGCCAATGTCTGTTTATCTATCATATGGCTGCCTTAGAATGGCTAACCCTCGCCTTGGCCTTCATGGATGTGTTTAATCAGATACAAAGGGAAGACGCCATGATCAGAACCATGCAGGGTGTGGTGTGGTAGCCTGCCAGGGTCTGGTGACCCGTGTGTAGTGGTGACTTAACTCTTTGAGTGCAGCATAATGTGTTAATGCGCCATACCCATTTGTCATCATGCTGTATAAAGGCAGCAATGGTGCTGCATTAATAATGCATCATGTCAACTCTCTGTGGTTGATAAACTACGTTTTCTCTTAACTACTGCAGCTGTCTTGGTATGATCTTCCTTTTCCCCTTTGCTCACTGCACAGAAAGTCATAATGTTCCAGCCCTTAGTCTGTCGTGGCTATCCCAGGTTAGTCATAGGGACAGGCATGACCAAGTCCAATCCACAATGACTGGGGCAAAACAAGATGATTATGACTAATACCTTACTCAAAAAGGACTTAGCCTGATACCGTACTCATTCAAATCGAGAAGACTAATATAAGGTGAGTTGGTTAGTACCATAAAATGACTAAATATAGGTAGGTACTATTGATTGATCTGTTAGCCAGTACTGACTAAGTTATGGAGCCTAACTCTTTTCAGTGTTACCCCTCACGAGGATGCACCATGCAGTGGCGGCTACCCAGTTCCTGACCACCACATCAGCAAATAATTCTGTGCGACGTTCTGATGAGGAGTACTGAGTACTGAGGGTGTGAGGGTAATTAAGACGTCATTAAACAGTCATTACCCCCACGTCACGTGGTCTGCTGCAATCACACCAACCACAATCACCAGCAATCACACCACAGTGAGCAACGACATGGGGATGGGTAAGGGGGGATGGGGTACTAGCTGATATCGGCTGAGACACATTCACAGTGCATGGACCGAGGGGCCGCCATATTGGGTAAAAGACAGCCATCTTGGATTGTAACATGTGGTATCTCTTATCTGTCTCCCCGTTTATAAAGACTTATAAGGGTTATAACCTGCAATCTATTTCTGTCTCAACCACTTCTACATTACCTTTGGTGTAAATTGAAGGGATCAGCCTAATTAGTGCTATCTATATAAGAGTCTTGCCAGCATCCACTGGAGGCCTTTTGCCAAATATGGTGACCTGTCTCACCCATGAGCCAGCAGCCTAGGATGCAGAATCAGATGGACTGTTCACTAATAGAGCAGTAAGCAGTTCACAGTCTGTGGGTAGAGAACATCATGTATTCATAAAGGTGGCGGATAGACATAGGCGGAAGGCAGTAGGTGGGGATAGGAGGCTGAAGCAGGAACAGTATATATGTGACACGATCCTCGAAAAAGGCCCTTTAATAGTGCAGAGTGCACTAATACTAAGTTCCCTTTTCCGAGTGCTTGTCACATATATGTATGGGAACGTTCGCAAAAAAAAAGTCACTAATTTTGGGACCGTTCTTGAGACCCCCAAACGCCTTGTCAAACCCTCGGCAAATTGGCCAATACAAATATATCACCTGGGTCACGTTTAATCACCAAAAATATAAGAGAAGAACCCCCATTTCCTAGCTAGTGACTTAATTTGTAAACGTTGCCCACCATCGTGGGCTGCGGGCTGTGGAAGCTCATTGTGCCTGCAATTAGCAGTTGACGCGTAATTCCCAAAGGAAGCAGGGGAAGTGCTGAAGTGTGAGCAGCTAATGAAGAGTCTGTGTGTCTGCGTGTGTATGGGGGGGGGGTACAGAGAGAGACAGAGACAAACAGATGCAGAGGTAACTGCATGGATATCACGTTGATGAGCACAAGTTAAAAAAAAAGTGTATCACATTGATACATTCTATCCAGTGCTAGATAGGTTTACCTCTTTTTTGGTCCTTCCCCTTCCAGGCTAAAATAATGCATAGAATAGCTGGGTAGGAATTAGAATGTGTCAGTTGACCCAATGTGGACTGTACATCTAAGAGAAACATGTATGACCTCCCAGGGTAATCATAGATATGGCCTGACCCAGTGTCAGAGTGGCTTCACTCAATTGGCAAGGTGGCTTCGGTCTCTGTAATCCCCATGTAAACATACGCTCGGGGTTGAGTGTGCATTAGCCTGGGTTAGTTAACACCCCCTTGGACTGGCTGCCAATTGAGCTGCTCCACTTGCTCACATACACATGGAATATATACATGGTTATATACACATGTGTTCACACACTCAGGTGGTATATACACATGGCTTAGTGCCAGGACGGTTTACCCAGTTACATCACTAGTTATGTCACTCTACACATAGGTAAATACAGCAAAGTGAAGAGTTGTGTCGATGAGGTGATGGGATCGGTAGATTAGGGATTGATGGTCACTGTTTGCATCTCTAATTTAATCTACAGATAAATTGCACCTATATTGAAAGTGTTCAATTCAAAAATGATGAAATGCAATGACAGTACCATCTCTTCATTATTATGGATATAATTAGGTTCTCTCATTTGATGATTGTTTAAAACAATTTGTGATGAAATGTAACATTTCTTTGCAATACATCCAACCTTGTTGCACTCTAAATCTAGGAAACAAACCTGCAGCTGCCACTGGGAGTCACATCCAATCTATCAGTGACTCCATCACTCGGAGCCCACCCCGCGATAAGAACAGTTTTCTGGATAATTACAGACTCGTAATTAGAGTTCCCGACAACAATGTTTCCTCCCGAGAGACAGCTAGAGAGCCAGGATGGGATGATGAAAAGTTTTGGATATTTCCTCTTAGACCATTCCGTGGTGCTTGCAAGTGGAGAAATCTCTTTGTGGGCGATAATTGAGTTGTCGTTGATGGCTGTACTGCCGCGGGTGCCAGGTAATGGTCTGAAATCGGCCTATTATCGCCCAGAGGCAGATTAGACTGATTGCTAACGTTGGTGCCGGCAAGGATGGCATAACTGTTATATTCTGAGGGATTGGATGCTAAGGAATGGCTTCTACAAGATCGGATAAAAATAACCACCTGTGAATTTAATCTGAAAATGTCACCAAAATGTGGCTGGAAGCAGATTAGATACCAAACCAGAAATACCTAGATAAAGCATGCTAAATAGAGGAAAATCTGTCTTTGCAAAAGGGCAGATTCTAATTTTCCTAATGGTGCCATCTAAAATTGTTATCGGTGACATCTAGACTTCACTATTTGGGCATCACCTGCATATTCTGAATTCAATGTTATCATCTCATGAAATAACATTCTCATAGCAGCTTTTCTAGTAAATCGAACCATACACTCTGACGAATACCCCCCAACAAAAAACTAATTGTGGGAAACCTCTGTATACAGAATGAACTGCCCAAAGGCACGACGGATTTCCTCCAAATAGGAGGTAGAACTTCAAGAGTAGACCAGACAATGAAATGGGTTGATTACCACCTCATACATGCCCTATCCTTCCGGAATCGATGAAGAATTCCCTGGATATTGGGTTGTAACACTCTTTACATTTTAAGCTTTACCCTAGCCTTGGATATCAAGTGTAATCAATCTATATTGATAATACTGTGTCCACCTTAGCCCTGGTAAACTGTAACCGCTCGTAGAGGATAGATGAAGCTGCAAGCTGAAAAGAATCTGATTCAAAAATGAGATCACTTACCGCTCTGGTGATGTCATCAGCGTTGAGTCGGTATAACCGCTCCCTGAAAGGTAAAATAGACTCAGATGAGCTCTACCACACAAAGCAATAGATGTAGGATCGTGCAAGAAGTTATCCTTGTTGCGGTTCTTAATTGGTGAATACTCAAATGACTTCAACTAAGTAGTCTAGCTACATGCATGAATATCAACTCTGTATTCTATATTGAAGTTACTTCGTTGTAAACACAGAACTAGTATTTATAAATCCTCGAATTGGATTATACCAGGATATTTATTTTGTCTTATTCTTAAATATGCATCAATATAATATAATTTGGCAAAGAATACTCCATTTCTTCAGACTATAGATAGGGAGTTAATACTCATGGGCATTTACTGTGTAGATCACCATTAACCTGCTTATTCCCAGTGCAAACTGGTTTCCCTGATATTCCTCCAGGATATATGCTACATTATTTACACTGTGGTTTATAGTGCTTGCCATCAGGTTATCCATTACTATGATGGTCTATTGTCTGATGCATTTACAACCAATACGTTTACACACCCCACATCAATCACCATGCAATCTATATTGTATGGTATTTACAATCTAATCAATCATAAGGGGCTGCAAACAAGGCAGTTTGGCTCTCAGTATTCTCCATTATTGTGGCCATTAATGTTGCTGTAATACACAATGTAATAAAGACTAGGTGGACTGACAGTAGGGAGGGTTATGAGGGAGAATGGAAATGGATGCAGATAGTATGATGAAAAGCATGGGCAGTGTTAAGGAAATTATCAACGATAGAATTAGTAATATTGAACCCTGAGGGACGCTACATCTAACACTCCATATTTCAATTAATTTAATTAGTCAACTCTCTCATTTCTGATTGAAGTTCAATATTTGAAGAATGCAATACAAAATGAACTACTAGATATCAAGGTTTTGACAATTTGTAATGCATAGGGTTGAATGTTTCGGGGACATGTAAACAACGTCGACATTGGCATTGTTTTAAAACATATAGCCCCTAACTAAATTTACCCTATATGTTAATATCAATGGCCAAATAAGAGATAAAAGAAACTTTCAGACATTTCTGTAATCATCAACTTTGTTTTAAAGAAATGAACTATGCATAATAAAACAAAAGTTTACTTACATTGCGCCAACGTAGACATAGTGGTTGTCTTGGTCTATGACCATCTGTCGGTAATACCCCCGAGACGTACTCGTGTCGCGAAACGACTTCTTGTCTGAAAGTGCACAGAAAGTACACAGTATTTAATATACATGGTAAAACTGTTATATTTGAAAGATTGGTTACAGGCGTGGCGCGCAATTAGTGGGGCAGCTATCTGGTACGATCAAAAATGAAACTTGTTGAAAACTCAGGCTGAGTAGAATCTCAGGTGAACAATGATCTGAGCTTGTGAAGTGTAATGGATCATTCAAATAACTTCTTTTAGGCGATATACATACATGATTCACGCCCTTCCCGTGCAATAGTACCATATCCCTCCCCTTCTCTATCCTATAATATGTTCTTTGTCTAACGTTATCATTATCAATACGCATTTAATAATATTTTGTAACATAAATGTAAACGCCCCATGGCATGCACTACATTTAGCTTAATGACCTATAACATCCATAGCCATGGATTGACCTACTAAAGCTGAAGCCTTCTGCTTGGTAATTCCCAGAACCGCCCCGTGTCAATGAAAGCATACAGGGCTTAGAGCTAAAAACAACAACAGCAACACTTTCAGTGACTTCCTGGCATACCATTGATTGGGCGGACAGAAACGATCCTTTCACTGCTCCACTACTATTAGAATAACACTGAACTTCCCTTGAGGGGCTAACATAGGGGTTTAGCCTGTTGTGCACAAAGAGGGATTAGTGGACGGATTAGAACCTGTCATTGTATGTCAAGTGCACTTCACAACTGTACCTCTCTTTTCCCTCAGGTACCATTAGTCCCTACTTGTTATGTTTGGGTGACAAAAGCCTTTCCTTTTATTTTTGTAACAAATCACAAAGGCCTCCCTGGGTTAAAAAAATAAGTCCCGTAAAAAGTCAAGTCCATTTTGTAAACCTGTATTCTCTGTGGTACTTTGTTAGTCAGTTATGTTTGTGTGACAAAGCATGTCTGTGTTGTTAATGTAAGGAACTGTCCGTCTTTGACATCAAAGGGCCCAGTGTATACTGCAGAAAGTGGGCGACATTGTCTCAACCACTTACTAACATGCCTTCTGCTCTTAATAGGCTACACTCACAGTGACCATGGCTGCTTTATGGTTATGTTCTGCACACCATGTGTCATGACATGAGTATGTGCAGTCTTGTCCTCTTTATGAGCCTGAAACATTTTGTACCATTATGAGTTTTTCATGAACCTAGCTTTTGCTATGTCCCTTTCACATTGCCGTAGATAATGTACTTAGATAATGTACGTTAGATGATGTCCGTAACGCCAGTTATTACTTTTATTTGAAGGTACATATAGATCTAAAGATTTTTCTGTCCATTATCAAACCCAGGGTATCAAAGCACAATACAGGCCGTTAACAGTGTTTAAAGGTTCGGCACTTCTCACTGTACAGCATCAGCGACAAATTAGCATCATCAGCTGTGACAAGCTATGTCAGCATGGACAAACACACGCTCACAACTATGTAAACCCGTTAAGGGCCGCATAGTACTTTAAAGTGCTATGCCCATTGTCGGCATGATGCATGAATAAAGCCCTGGTGAATATAGTCTAGTCCCCAGGGCCGCATTCATGTCTCATGCAAAATCCTTCGGGGTGTACTACTAGCCTGGTGGGTGTAGGAAGATGGCATGAATGCAGGGGAATGCAGGGCTTTATGCTTGCATTCATGAACTATGACAACAAATGGCATTTATAATGCATTACATACAAAGCACTAATCCACACTTAAAGGGTTAACCCCCCATCCCTATAGGTTATGGAGGCACGTCTGGCGTGTGTGTATCATCGCCCATGACCCACTGCCATAAGGAGAACGCTGACAGATGAAGAGCGCCTCAAAGAAAAATGGCCAACGGCACTAAAGGAAACTCATGTATGTCGTGATGACATTTTGATGAGCGCTGACAGAGATGTGGGTATGTGTGTGTGAGTGTGTGAGGGGGTTGGGGGGGCAGACAAAAGGCACACACAGCACGCCGCTTGTGGTCTGTGTAAAGGGCACCGGTAAGACAGGTTGGGGCAGAGGGGAGGATCATAGCAGAGCAGAAGGGGAGAATGGGGACGGGAAGGAGGAGATGGGTCAAGGAGATGGGAGGGGTGATACGATTGGGTTAGGGGAAGGTAGAGAATGGGGAGGGAGGATAGGAAGGGTAATCAGTTTTTAGAAAATGAAAACGTCTTTTGTGAAAGCATTGTCAAGTAGACTTAGAATTGTCCAGATAGGCCAAATGATACCATTTGCTCTTTTCACTCTTTAGCTATTGAGGATGACACCAAGAGCAAGCCCCTTTCCCAGGTGTCCTAACTAGAACGGAATGGCATGGATCATTGGGGTATTTCAGTAGTTCAGTGGGGTGGGGGGGGGGGGGGTAGTAGAGCAGGGCAGAGTATTTAGGTGGGGTGGAACACTTTGTGAATACATGCACCACCAAGAATGTCAGGTGAAGGTCATGCAGTGATGGAAAAGGAAACACATGCTGGTCTTTGGAGAACAACGGAATTCAACAATCACTTCCTGTACATTTTTTGTACCTTGGATCCAAAAGGGCAGAGGTGTGCAGATGTTTAGGGTTACAATCGGCATCCGAGGCCTTCATGCAGTTAGGCCAGTATTACATGACGATGTGTTTCAGGGGCAGTTTTAGGAAAGGAGGGAGAAGGAGCAATGTGCTATATCAATGTTGCAGGTGCTCCTTTTGATGACATCATAAAGCCTCGAAGTTTTGGGAGTGTAAATATACATCCTACCCATAGGAAAGGCATGCTGCATGGATGCATCAGGCACCGACCATCAGGCATTAATTGCCATACTTGGCAGAGGTGCATACATATAAACTTATGCCGACCAAGAGCATAGTGCAATACAGGCCATAGATAATTTGTCCAGGTAGTAGTCATTTGTATCTGAAACCGAGACACACTTCTCTCATGTGGGGTGGGGGAGGAGAGGTGGTGAGAGAAAGGTGGGGGGGGGGGAGAGACAAATTGCGGCAGTCCATGCGGGTAGCAGTATAAGACAAAGGTCCATTGTTGAGGCCCCTTAAGGAGGTCCCTCACCCTGGGGTGTACAATACCCAGGTATGTGAGGAATGTTAAACCTCCCCCACAGCCTCACAACATGGCATCTACATCCAACCCCTGGGGGCAGGGAGCTGCAACACATAGCTAAGTCCAGGATAATCTTTGTTCATAGCTCAACAATTCTCCCAAAAGTAAATACTGTGGTTA
>OX381709.1:21995475-22102975 GCA_947462335.1 Harmothoe impar
TGTAGGTCAGAAATATGGGCTAGAACCTCTTTAATGATCTAATGCTGGCGAAGCAACTTTTCGACTCTAAAAGAAATATAAATTGCTAAATTTTTACTGGCCATGGATTTGGGAAAGATTCGCTTGGCCATGTGTCGATAGGGCAGAGTGGGTAATAGGAAGCACTCATTCTATTACGTTTCCCTTTAAGTCTTCACAAATGGCTTGATGTCTGATGGCTGGCTTTCTGAGTTCCCATGATGCAGCAATGCATGACTGTAACTGGCTGGATGTAACATTGGTGCATCATGCTGACCTATCGGGAGTGTATCAACCCTATAGGGTCAGCATGATGCAGCTGCCATATGGACAAACTGCATTAAAGCACTAGGCTGCCGTAAAGAGTTAAGACTCAGAGGAGATGGCGAATACCTCTCTACACAATAGGACATTTCCCTAACACCAGGGGTGCCGACAGAATAGGCTGACAAAGAATGGGCGCCAATTTGTAGATGGTATCTTCAAGTTGTAACACCCAAGCCCTCAGCCTCATTTGTCCTGTCTTATCTTGTTTAGTCCATTGCAGTTTGGGGGATGGCTTCCTGATAAAGCTCCATCGGCAAACCTGAAGAGAACCCAATGTAGTTTACAGGGGAAGGATTGTTGTGCAAATGAAAGACAGTCATTGGGATAAGATCAATGCAAGAAACAATACAAGGTTTGTCGTCCTTTGGGACTAGTCTCAGAGAAACGTAATATATTAACAGCCATCGCCAGAGAGAGAGAGAGAGAGAGAGATAGAGAGAGAGAGAGAGAGAGAGAGAGAGAGAGAGAGAGGGAGAAGGAAGAGAGGAGGGAGTAGAAGGAAGACAGGGAGAGTAGAAGAGGAGGCAACTACTAATGGTATAACTGACAGTAGACTTGCACATATATATATATATATATATATATATATATAAATATATATATATATATATATATATATATATATATATATATATATATATATATGGAATGGTCATATATTGGATTGTCTGCCCGGTCATTTGTAGTTTGACAAAAAAGGGCATAGTCTCTGCTGTATATCAACTCCTCTGAATGATAGTAATGTCTACACATCTGTAGGCTGGCTGCTGTAGGTAACTGATAGTAGGATTGTTTCTAACATGCCGCCAAACATCATAAAGGCCAAAGGAGAACATCTAAATCCCCACTAGAGTCTACAACTCACGGGGTCTACCATACACCTTCTGCTCCTTGCCCCCAGGCAATAACTATAACCATAGAGCCCAAACCAACCACACCTGGTGAAGTCATCAGGTAGAAAACAGATATTATATGAAAGTGAAAGAGTATGAGGGAGGAAGGTGGGAGGGGAAGGCAAGGGAGTTGGGGCAAGTTAGTGAGGGAGTAGAGTGGGAGGAAGAGAGAGAGAGAGAGAGAGAGAGAGAGAGAGAGAGAGATAGAGAGAGAGAGAGAGAGAGAGAGAGAGAGAGAGAGAGAGAGAGGGAGAAGGAAGAGAGGAGGGAGTAGAAGGAAGACAGGGAGAGTAGAAGAGGAGGCAACTACTAATGGTATAACTGACAGTAGACTTGCACTGTTTCTAACCTGACTACACATACTCCCAACCCGCATCATAAGGGCGGATGGAGACCATGTGAACCCCCACTAACCCCCCTGTACCCCCAGGCGATAACTATAACCATAGAGCCCAAACCAAACTCAGCTGGAGAAGTCATCAGGTAGAAAAACAGCACAGCGCCTGAATCAGCTTCTGAATGGTGTGCAGCAAATAAGACATCCCACAGCTGCCTCCCAGGTACAGACATATAGCGGTGCAGTGGCCTCACCTATGGGGGCTGCCATCTTGTCCCCCCAGGTGTGCAGCAATGAGACGTCCCACAGCTGCCTCCCAAGTACAGACATATAGTGGTGCAGTGGGCTCACCTATGGGGGACGCCATCTTGTCCCCTGGGTGTGCAGAAAATAATACGTCCCACAGCTGCCTCCCAGGTACAGACATATAGCGGTGTAGTGAACTCACCTATAGGAGACGCCATCTTGTCCCCCAGGCTGCAGATTTGTCCCCCATTAGTACCTACTGAACCACTTCTATACCTCTCCCTGTTATGGATCTGTATTTGTCTAGTTCCTCCTACCACTGGAGGTTGTATCTGCACACCTATTTCTATGATGTTTCATGCAGTATGGTGAGAGTATATGGGTGAAAGGGGGTGGGGGGAGCCAGTCAGCCACTCTTCGGAAAGCCCATGTATCCACTCACTTCAAATGTTAATGTGTTTAGAAGTTGGGTTTTAGTGGGGAGGAGGAGCAGTTTGATGGTTACTACAGAGGAAGATGTCACCTTCAGAGTTAGGCCCATGGGGATATATGTGTGTAGATATTTCAGTCTATTATTGTAGGGCATCTAGAACTCATTCTCCCATTTCACCCTAGAGCTACTAAGGCCACATTGAATACCAAACATATCTATTCCATCTTATATACACTATCTATACAGAATATAAAATAGCTCCGGACTCTTCTTCCAACCTTCTCCAACACGTTTTTTTCCTGGACAAAATCTGACTTGGATATTTCAGATCTTAGAGTATAACAAGTCAGAAGGGCAGAGTGAGAGGGCTGCAATGTCATGCTTGCAGATTGAAGTGGCCTCAGGACCAAAGAGCAGCGCAGATATCGTGTGTGTATGGATGGGGGGGGGGGGGGGATAGCAGCTCAGGTGGGGGGTAGAGGCTGTATGGTGAGTAGCTCATACGTATAATCCCCCACCGCCACCATCAATTACTCTCTGCCCAGGAGGGTTATCTTGATACTCGGGGACACGTGAAAGCCCGGCGGGATGCCCGCGAGTCATACCGGGCTCGTATAACCACGAGCAGCTCCTGTGAGCAACTCCCAGCTTCTTCAAGGTAGGATGTAATGCTATTCGCAGTGAGGCTGAGGCTTTTCTCAGCGATTCATAAATCTTGCAGTTTTTGTTGTTGTTGTGAGGTATATGATGTTAGATTTTGCACAGGTTATCATCGCAAAGACTGATTAGGTCCTCAATGATTCATAATTCTATTTAGTAATATTCTTTCAAAGTTTGAAGCATTTCTGGTTCAGCCATGATAAATACCAGGTACCTTGACTGGCTTGAGACTCAAAAGCAGGTTATCTCTTCAAAAAACGTATCATTGAGGTGTATTTCATACAGGTTAACCCTTCACTGGCGGCCTTGCACTTAAATGCATTATAGTTGTGCCCTTTGCCGTTATGATGTATGAATGCAGAACTGACGAGTGACTTGGCATTGCAGCAATCAAGCATTTTGCCGATCCTATGTGGGGTTGATGCACTCCTGAAGATTCGGCATGGTGCATGAATGCAGCCCTGAAGAGTAGAAGCGCCAGGGATTTATTCATGAAGTCATACCGATAACATAATAACCGGGGAGACCCTTATTTAGTCCTGTACTCTGTCACAATATGTTTTATCATATGTCTGGCTCACTTTCCCTTCTCCCTCGATACTTTGTTCTTTCTATAATATGTTCACCCAAATATATCAACAACATAAAACATCGATGTTCTAGAGCAGTACATACAAGCTCAGAGTATTTGACCCCATTGTAGAGAGCAGCTCAGTTATCTTATTTTAAACCGGCACAGCTAAATATACTGGCCGTCTGAGGAGGAGGAAATCTATTTACAAAACGCACAAACAACTTTCTACACACATGAGAGGCATATATTATATTTACAAAAACATCATAACAAACTTTCTACACACGTGAGAGGGGGACCTATTTACAAAAAGCATCAACAACTTTCTACACACATGAGCAGGTAGTAGAGCAGTTTCTGTAAGCCTCATAGACACAGGTCCTCAGAGCAGCTCGTGCTTCTTGAACCTGGCAGGGAGCAGCTCAGGTGCAAGGTGCGCTCTGGTTAACCCTGTGAGGACGGCATGATGCTTCAAAGCAATTAAAATAGATAAGTTCTTGTCTAGATGCACCAATGCAGCGCCGGGGGTACTTCGTTGGTGCACCATGCCCACCCTGTAGGATTGCGCCCATCCTGTGCGTCGGGCATGATGGTTGAATGCAGCAATTAATGCATAGTACATCAAAATACTTCACCGTCCTTTAAGGGCCAACCTGCGCAATAACTTAACATAAAGAATATTTCTCTGTTTCTCTCCCTGTCTCTCTTTGTCTGTCTGCATATGGCTTTACCTCTGTCCCTGTCTCCTTCTCTCTGTCCTCGCCCTCAATCTCTCTTCCTCCTTCTTGACCTTATTTCGCCCCCTCGTGCCCCTCTCATACACCTACTACTCGGTCTACGTTGGGTACAGCCTTTGCCCCTGAATATATCTACATTATACTACACCTACCTTTTTCCCTTCCTCTTTATTTTTTTGACCGAGATTTAGAAGTTGCTGAGTATTAGCTATAAACCCAGCAGACAGCCTCACTCACAGCACCTGACCCCTAACAGAGCCGAGCCCAGGTGCGGTCCACGCTCCGTTTACCACAGATGGCCAGGTATGCTTTGGCAGCTTCTCGGCAGGTGGCGCGTCAGACAGATTATGAGTTACTTAGTTAGACCTGAGCTGCTCCCATCCACCCTGCTGGGGTGCTATACTACCAGCTAACCCCAAAAAACAAAAGCCACATGGTTCAAAAGGGCAGAGGTGTTTATGGTTGAACCTGGGTATCTTATAGTTTTTCAATTTATTTCTGATACAGGTTACAAGGAAAAAGCAGAGGTATGTCTCCGCTCTGGAGGAAAGGATGGATAGAGAGAGGTTACGTTTTGATATGATTCTTTGTGATAGTTTCTATCATAAATGACATGAGGAATTATTATTCGATACAGTAAGTGTTCCCCAAAAGATGCACATGTTTAGTAAGTCTTTGAACGGCCACTCAGTGGCACTCACAGCACACAAGTTCTCCTTTCACCAGCAGTCCCTCCTCCAGCCCCTGGCCCGCTAGTTCTCCCATAGAGGATAGTGTGGGTTCGGGACTAATGCCCTCCCTACTACTTCTGAGGTCTACCACGCCGCAGGGTGCAGTCTATAGTAGAGTATAGTGTGTACATAACACTATCTATATGGGAAGTAAGTGGACTGGAAGAGACTAGATATACTAACTTTAAAAGCGTCTCTAACCACATGCAGGATTGGGTTACAAGACTTGTTTTACTCGATTTCCTCCTCTGAGATCTCAAAAATACAGTTTCTGACTATAAGGCCAAAAAAAATAAAAGGTGTGTTTCAGGCAACCCGACCCTTGTTTCAAAAAAGGGCCGACCCTAGCATTTTTTTCCGATTTTGGAGATATTTCTTCTTTTTTTTTGCAAAATATTCATATTCTTCGAAAATTTTAGCAATCTTTTGGTCAGGAAGAACAGATCACATGCCTAATTAACTGTCCAGCCTCAGGAAATTGCTTATTAGGGAGTGGTCATTTTTTAACAACAGGGGGGGGGTTGGTGGATTTGGGGGGGGGACCAAAAAAATTTGGACCCCTTGAAGGGGGGGGACCAAAAAAATTTGGACCCCTCTTGAGGGGGGGACCAAAAAAATTGCACCCCTTTTTAGTGGAAAAGCCCGCGTGTTACTATAGCTCAAAGGGGTGGGCCGCGCTCAATTTCAACTTGCCTAAGGGGGGGACCAAAAAAATTTCGACCCCTCCCGCGGGGGGGACCAAAATAATTTCGACCGGCTCGCGCGAAAATCCACCGACCCCCCCCCTGTTGTTAAAAAATGACCACTCCCTTAACAAGAATGTCCAATAATTTCATGATATTCCTAGTTATAGTAAGAATCGGTGAGTCGTCTTGTTGACCCGCGAGTCGATGTGGCAGTCAGCGACTCATTCAAGGTACCTCCAACATTAAAAAAAAAAAAAAAAAAAAAAATCCGACCTACCTACCCTTAATTTTTGGACCATGTTGCCTGAAACACACCTTTTTTTTTTTTTGGCCTAATATACCTCCTATGTATATTTGCCATTCTCTTTCTCTCTCCGTCCATGGACGCTCTATGAGCATAAACTGTGGCCAGCCATGTGGGCACACAAAGTGACCATCGGTTCCAAAATTGAGGGGAAAATACTTTGCTTTAGAAGTTAAACATAGCCTTGGTTTGGTATAGGGAGAAGGGAAGAGGGGTGAGGGGGTGGGGCGGGGGGGGGGGTGGGCTTCAGATGGTGTCCAGAGCAGCATGTAACGGCACACCCTACATCACAGAGTGGACAAGGACAATATTGGATTGTCTAGCTGCCCAGTCAGACCCCCCCCTCCCCCCCCCCCCCACACACACCATACTGGTCGGTACACCCTCTAATTGACCGCTCCATTCAAGGCAGTCTTCCCAGAGTCAACAGTTTGTAGTCCATTGTCCACACAAGACCACTGAGAGAATGAGCTGGGATTTGGGAGTGGCCTGGGAATTGGGAGATGGGGCCAAAGGGTGAGGAGGGGGGGGGGGGGGGTCACTTGGAGAAGTGTCCAGGGAGAAAAGGAAATGGTGGGACACGTTGAGTGGAGAGATTGAAATGTGTGAGGGAGAGGGTGAAGGGATAAAAGGTTTACAAATGTACGATGTGGGAAAAGAAAGATCTGAATCATAATGATAATGGCTCATGAGCAGTACGATCTTGGGTAAAGAAAAGAGAAAATAAAATAAATCCTCTTTTGCAGATTTGGTTTGAGAAAAGAAAGAGAAACGATCTAAAGTAGGAACTGTTAGCCCCCTTCCCGCCACACCTCTCCAACTCTCACGACAATTGCCACACCATTTCCACCTTTTTGCCGACAACCACAGACCTATTTCCGGTGCAGGCGTAAAACCGTATGCAGCGCGGCATAAATCAACTTCCGGCCTATCAGCGGCCATCTTGTGACGTCACAAACTCGTGCCTTGCTGTAATGATGGTCTGCTAGCTTGGCATTCTTTCCCCAGGCTGTGTCTGGAGGGACTGGACTGTATAACTGCCATTTCTCCAGGGTATTCCCTCTGGAAATAACGCCATACATGTATATAGGCTGTCAACGTTCTAAAAAACAAAGAGGGACTGCCTGTAAACAGCTACTCTCGTTCCTAAACGTTCCTAAACCCTATCATTAGTGGGCAGGAACCAGGATGTATGATGGTAGTTTTACTGTATTTTACCATCAGAATTTCTAGTTCCATTTCCTGTTCCTGTCACCTGGTTCCAGGCTACCAGCCGGGGTTGCCCAGAACCAGCAAAACCCCAAGGTCAAGGTCATTTGGCTGTTACCAGAGCCTTCCTTCGGAAGGACTTGGGAACGAGAGTAGTAAATAGCTACCATCGTGTCTGTAATTTTGACAGGGATTACCGCTGGGTCCAGAATGCATTGCACTGCGCTGGTTACTGCTTTGGATATTTAGAACACCAGAGACTAGTCACTGCTGGTTTTATTCCTCCCACCAGTGGTCAATCAGAAACCTTTTTACAAATGTATGAAGTGACCTACGGATTTCTTCTGCTCCTCCCTTTGACAGTCAAAGCCAGGCAATATCCCTTGGTATTCTGTGTGCTCAGCTGCGTGCTAGTGGCAACAAAATGGCCATCATCCTCGAAACACAACAGTTACAGGGACTGTCAGGACCTCTACCTCAGAAGGAGTCCAGAGCAAACTAACTGGGTGTAATGGTGGCCAGGTCAGAGAGGCTGTTACCAGCGTCATTTGTCAATGGTCAGACTGCATGTACTCGGGTAACCAGCGCTAAAAGAACATGGCCGCCGGATGGCATGACTCGGCATTAATTCTCACCTGAATGGCCGCCATTTGTCACTTTAACCCTAGCTAAAGGGCCATCTCTGTCGCTGCTTCCTCTGCTCACTCTTTGACTGTTGGTCTGCATGCTCAGGTCTTCCTTCACTTACCCCATGCGTTCTGCTTCAACCTTCTTATTTTCATATATATGTATAGCACTCTCCACCTACTGCTCTCCTCCCCCCCCCCCCCAGAATGCATATTGCAAAATAAAAGTAGAGCGGAGATTCTGTTGGAATGTATTCAGGATGCCTGCGTAGGTTCTATATTACGTAAGGAGGGAACATTAACCCTGGAAGAGATGATGCCTCAACCCGTGCATGCCTCAAGCTACGGCTCAAGGTTAAGGTTGCCGAATCTTTCGGAAACCCAGAAGGGTCTACATAATTGGCATCAATGGCGCTGCATAGATATACTTCATGATGATAAAGCCGCTTCAGTGTAAGGATAGTCTAATTCTCCTACCCTAAAATAACATATTCTATAAGAAGGTCCCCAGTCCCAACCTCTCCAATATTCTGTATATAGCAAATTACTGCCACTCCTGAGTCCAGACCCTCTCTATACAGAAGGACTCCCCACCCCCTCTCCTTAAAGGCAGCAACTAGCCCCCCGAGCCACCTCACAGCAACAAAAAAACACCAAGCTTACAGACCAAAGAAATCGGTATTATGATCAATTCCTGTTCTTTCCCACTAGCTTCCCGCCAAGCGGAAAATTACGTCTGCCCTGGGAGAACTTCCGCTTGTTCATACGACTTCCGGTGCCTTGAACCAATCAGAATCCTCCTACTGAAAACAATGGCGCCCCTGCCGAGAGGTCGGGGAACTACTGTAGGACAGGTGGAATTGATCCGCTCTTCCGGCAAAATAAGCCCCGCTTGATTCGTAGCCTTCCGCAATGGCTCTAGAGAGAGGCAGACAATAGTCCCCTGTGATTTGCGACAAATCTTCTGTTAATTCCTTCTAATGTAATACGACTCATGCCTGTCATTTAGTAAGAAGAGAAAAATAGCACGGAGTAGATTGCATAATATCTACGATATCTCACCCTAATATAGTTATGACCTTAAAGAAGTATACTACTGCATGTATATCGATCATATTGGCGCAGGCGCTCTGGGAGTAAGGGTTTAACTTCCGGTTTGCTATATGTAAGGTCAGCGTTCTGTTGACCCCTAACTGACCCCTGAGGGAGCCGCCATGTTGGGAGACTATTTTGGTCATTGATTGGTGGAGGTGGGACTGGGGGGACTCTGGAGGAAGGCGGCAGGAGGAGGTATAGAGTGGGAACGGAGAAACCTGTATAGGCAGCCATCTTGTCCGACGACAGGCCACAATGTTGTCCAGTCAGAGGCCACCATCTTGTCCGACCGCCATGTTGTGCTGTGACAAGCCGCCATGTTGTGCCACAACAAGCCGCCATGTTGTGCCACGACAAGCCGCCATGTTGTGCCACGACAAGCCGCCATGTTGTGCTGTGACAAGCCGCCATGTTGTGCCACGACAAGCCACCATGTTGTGCCGCGACAAGCCGCCATGTTGTGCCACGACAAGCCGCCATGTTGTGCCACGACAAGCCGCCATGTTGTGCCATGACAAGCCGCCATGTTGTGCCACGACAAGCCGCCATGTTGTGCCACGACAAGCCACCATGTTGTGCCGCGACAAGCCGCCATGTTGTGCCACGACAAGCCGCCATGTTGTGCCACGACAAGCCACCATGTTGTGCCATGGCAAACCGCCATGTTGTGCCACGACAAGCCGTCATGTTGTGCCACAACAAGCCGCCATCTTGTCCGGCCATCATCATGTCCCACCATGTTGTCCCGTGACAGGCCACCATCTTCTCCGCTGTCTTGTCACGCCATCTTTTCAATGAATTCTATCCCCGCACTTACACAATGCATCAATTGCATAGTACCCCCAGCGGCTTTTAGTAATCGGCGCTTATTCGAAGACCCTGCACTTAAACGAGCCAATGCGGTATATATCATGGCTGCAGTGAACCGCATACACTCCTATACACAGTATAGAGTGGGGAGGAGGAGATGTAGAGGGGAGGTAGGGCTATGTTTGTCGGGGACGATTTGTACCAGGACCATGGCCCTGAGCTGACCACCTCAATCAATCCGCCTTGTTCATACCAGTTAGCCCAACATATTCACTCCGCCTCTGGATAGAAAGTAATCATAAAATAAAAATGGTGAGTTTTCAAGACTAGACTCAGACGAGTCGACCTTCTTACTTACCATTTCATAATGCATGAGTACAAGTTCACGCCAGTATGCCTATTCCATGACTTTTATCCAAGACATGTCCATTGGAAACTATCATTAGTAACCCTTCATACTGCCAGGCATACTTGCAACATTAAAACATTTGTGATTGCATACACATCTAAAAACACTAGAGTGTCAATTCTTGTCTGTGAACTGCTACCAACATGGGAAGGGAAATTCTTTGGCAATTCCGTTTTCATCGGACGGGTCTGGGTTCGAACCACCAACAATGTGTCCTACTGAATGTTAGGTAGATATCATACAACTCTGCCACTGCTGTTATATCATGCAGCATCATCTTTCTGTACTCACGCAGCCTAAATTACCTTTCATGGTCAGGCTCACACCTGCTTTAGACGTTAAGGGCCACATATTGCTTTATTAGAGTATGCTTTTTGTGCCAGTACTGCATCATAGTGACAAACGACATTTAAGCACCAGTTGGTTCTTAGAGGGTTAAGGTGTACATATATGTAATGCTATATGTAATGTTATTAAATTGAATGCTGAACGGTGCATCGCTTACTTAGATCGATATAGAAATATATATGTATATAATCATCTACTACATATACCCATACAAATGCACAGCCCCCTTTCCCTAGCTGTTCCCCCTATACCAGGAGGAGTGTACACACCCTCACCCAGTTACCTGGCAGTGTTAACCTTGTGGGGTGAGAGTGACACCTGCCTGAAGTACACAGGTGTAAAGGTAACCTGGTGAACAACACCAAGTATTGATTAAAGTATCGATCTCACCACACAGGCACATCATGGCCTATAACCGAGCCCTGGGGGACTCGCCTAGCCACAGAGGACATCAAAAGTCATCTATAAAGGGATGACATTATACTATAGAGACTAGGTGTTAGAAGGGGTTAGGTGATGTATAGGGTACTAAATAGTCTGGCTATGGTCTGATTTGACTTTTTCTATAATCTTTTAGGAAACTTTCAGGGTAATATATCTTATCAAATCGTTCTTCCTTGACACTTAGAAACTGGTTGGTGGTTTTTTGGCCCCCTCAAGGAGTCCAAATCTGCACCCCTCCAAATCCACTTTATTAATCCATCCCTGTTATTAAGAAATGACCACTCCCTTACCAGATTTCTGTAATAATTGATATTTGAGAAGCATTGGTAAGGTTGTTGGAGGCAGGTGGGAGACTTGGCTGGGAAGAGGATGGTGGTAATTAAGGAGGGAAGGGGCTGAACTGTTCCTGGCTCAGATGCACTCCCCTTTTCCAAGGCCAGTTTATCATAGCTGATATAATAATGATAGGTCTGAACACTTCATCACATTCCTAAAAGAGAGACCAGGGCTCTGTAGCCAATACCTGGCAATAGGCTCTATGTTAAGGCCTGAAGTGTGGCATCATGAGGAAGAGGGGGCTGCTCTGATAATCACCCAGCCACCGATTTCCCAAAACCAGTCCAAATATAGATTGATATAATACAATTAATAATAGAGCATTCTTGGCAGAATATTACCGTAATTCAATAATAAAAGAGGTGGGGTAAGGCATTTTTGGCAATATATTTGATAGGGAATGAGCGGCGCCTATGAAGCCAATCCAAATAATAGATCTTGGTAATGCAATTAATAATGGAGAATTGGCAGCATATGTCCTTAATCCAATAATAAGAGAAGCTTTTTTGGCAATATATTAGCGGGAGAGGAGGGAGGAGGGGAAGTGTAGATGGGTGGAGGTTAACCCTTTAAAGGCCTCTTACTGCTTTAAAGTACCATACTCTTTGGTCTTCACGATGCATGAATGCAGCCCTGGTGAGCTACTTGTACCATGATAACTCTGCTAGTTGAACCCTCCAGAAGGGTCGGTAGATGCACCAATGTAGCAACTCACCATCACTGCAGTGGTGCATCATGACCACAGTGACACCTATAGGTATCATGCTGTCCTTAAAGAGTTAGTCTGGCGTGGTGTTGGTATTGACAGTCCCCTCATGCCAGTCGTCGATATAAAGCCGGCCAATATTGGATAGCACTTAGCCCGACCTTGGCCTCCCACTCTGTCTACACCTTACAAGCCCTTAGAGGTGGAAGGGAGGGGTGGGTGGGAGGGGGGTAGAGGGGTGGGGACGGAGTGGGGGATGGAGAGGGAAGGCCAAGGACAGAAGTGGAGGTGTGGCGAAGGGAAGTGAAGAGAGGTAATGGGAAGTAGAAGAGAGGGAAGGGGATGTAATGTAGGGATTGAGAGGGGATGCCAAGGTAGGCGAATGGAACAAACGCAGGGCAGTTGGAGTAGTAGGGTAGGGGAAGGGAAGAGTAGAGTGATAAAGGGAAGGTGAGGTAAGATGAGGCCATGGGTGAAGGGGTAAATGGACGGTTAATAGAGATCAAGAAAAGATAGGAGAGAAAGGTAGGCATGTCAGGAGAATTGATGCACGTGCCGATGGGAAGGGAGGGCAGGGGGAGAAAGCCAGTAAATTGAAAGATGATGGTTGGGAAAAGGGGACAGGAGACTACAAGACAATGCAGAAAATACAATGCAGCCATGAGGTAGTGGTACACTTTCATTTAAAGGGGCAGAACGGCTTTGATGCAATTTCCTCTACATAGTCGGCATGATGTACAAATGCAACACTGGCTGTCTTGGTGCATCATGGGAACATATGGACATTAAGCCAACCTTAAACTCCCACCCACCCTATACAAAAGGCTGAGTACCTGTCCCGGCTCCAATCCTACTATTGCTATAGGGGTACCAACGTGTTGGCCTTTTAATAACGGATCAGCCTTGGCCTGTTAGTCTCTGTCAGAGTGTACAGCAGGGGCAGACAGCCAGGTGAGGGGGAGGAGGTGTTACTAATCCTGTCTGAGTCTTTGATGTCTGACATTGTCCTGTCTTCGACCATAGCCATTTATAAACTAAGCCTCAAGCTACAAAATAGCAAGATCACCCTCACCGTGATAGTCTATAATATTATAGGCAGAAATGAGCCTGTGCTATTTTCTTTTGTCAAAGTGACATCCTCACCATGAGTCTACATTTAGTTTTTTTTCTAATCGGATGACAAGTGACATGCTAGTAGCGAGAGTGAACCTTTAAGGGATACAATGATACATGTCAGAGAAATTGAAAATCCCCATATTTTCTTTTTGTTGCTGGTGAAATTGCGTTTCACTTATGCAGTTCTTTTCCCCCAGTGTCATCAAAGTGGAAATTGATTTAAACCTAATCTCCGGAGTGAGACTGGCAGCTTATCACATCAGCCTTACTGTATAGCTGATAGCTGAATAGCCACACACACGGTACCCTTGTAAGGTACATGCATTAACCCTTTTATGACGGCATGACCCTTAAATGATCGTGTCCAGTTTTGTCGTCATGCTGCAACTCGCTGGGGCTGTACTGGTGAGTGTATGAAGCCCTGGACCTGTATCAATGCACCACATCTTCAAAAGTGCATAGTACATAAAACCACAATGCTGCCATTTAAGGGTTAATATGTGTAATCAATCATGATATAGCGCTGTGTTGAGGCTTGACATGAGAAACAAAACGTCCCATAACTTTGCAGCAGTAAACTATAGGCACTGCCAGATAGGCAGGATAAGGGAGGGAGAGGGCGATAATAGAGTGATCTACGTATGTACAATACACCCTATAACAATGTACTGACTTTATCAGCTTCACACCATGTACAACCAGCTCCACTCCTGCCTCTGACAATGGACCACTGATGCTGACAAGTTACACCTATGATATATAGTAGTGCACTATTTGGTAGAATAGTGGTTAGATGTATTTATCTAGCCCCACTAGAGTCTCCACTTTCTGCTATTTGATGATGGATTGCTATAGTTTTGCGTGCACTTTCTCTGCATGTCTCATTCTGAATGTCTGGATATCCATCTTTATCAACGCACTCACTTTCCGTGCCTTTCTCGCTGTCTGTCCTTTACACATCTGTCTGTCTCTCTGTCCCTCAACCTGGCCCTCTGTCTTTCCCTATCTTCCTCTCTGAGTCTGGCTCTATCAATCTCCAGGATCGAGACACCTCCCTCCCCACTATAGCTATGCATTCATCAATATGAAATGGTAGGACTAGGCATAATCTGTTATTGACAACGATCCTTATCAGGTAGTATGGTATTCTAACAGGACAGCTCCAACTGTAATTTAGGGAACGTTTATGGGTAAGGTGACACTTTCCCTTTTGACCCTTTGCCAAAAACGTGGGAACTTCACCAGCCTCCCTGTAACCTCCCCCACCTCTGGGCGGACAATAAGTCACACATGAACACGCTGACACACATCACTCTCCCAGCAGTTGACAGATCTACAGATGTGTTTGGAGATTGTAACAGAGTTGTCCAAGGGTTACAAGATGGTTATCTCCAGTTGGTGATAGCATGGGGTTACAATGCTAGAGACCTGTCAGCAGGAGGTGTGTGGGTGGAAGGGTGGGGGAGGGGGTGTAGGATCTAGATCTTTTTATGAACTGACAGCATACAAGATCATGTAACCAGGATAGGTCTGTCAGCTGGAGACACAGGGAACGGAGGACATAGGCTTTCTCTCTCCTGCTCGTCCTTCCCTGTGATCTCCCTGCCAATGCCTACTAACAAAAGTAAAGCTCTGTTCACACTGAAAATCCATAGGTTGAAAGGGCTAGTCAGTACAGACTAACCCAGGTTGGTCATATGAGTGTTAGTCACAATGGCAAAGTTATATTCAAAAATGACCAAGGGGTCAGTCAGTAGTGGCTAACCTAGGTCCAGCATTGGTGTGTTGTATTTGTATACCACTAGTTGGGGCCACCTGTGATGACCACTCAGTGGCTCCCCCTGGAACTGAAAAGACTAAGGCGGGTTGGTCAGTAGTGACCAACCTGACAATAATAACTAATATAGGTTGGGCGTATAGGGAGCCAAAAAATGACTAACTAGGTTAGGCACTAGTGACTGAGAGGTTGGGCGTATAGGGAGCCTAGGAATATCAGTGCAATGCAGAAAATTTGCTATGGACAGCAGCCTCCTGGATCCATAGCAGTAGCTGTATCCTGCCCTCACCCATTGCATGTCCTCCCCTCTATGAACCTCTTCCCTTCCCCCTAATTGTCCCCTCTCTGCTCCCCTCCCCTCCCCCTGTGCTCCCTATTGGGGTAGCAGCACCATAAGTAGGTAGTGTGTGTATACTGTGATTGTATGGAGGTAATACTGACGTACAGCAGCCCTCAATAAGGCTACTTACTGCACAAACTGTAATCAGGGAGGGCCCTTGCCGCTACACAACGACCACAGTTTGTTACTGTATACTATAAGGAGCTACAGGGTAGTAACACATCGCCTACAGTGGCACAGTAGCCGCCCCCAAAATCTCCATTTTCAGGACTGCATCGCCATTTATATTTTGGAGGTAATGACCTGCTTACATTTCGTGGATACAGCCTGGGGGGCCTTCCATAAAGTACGTACGCAAATTTTCTCCAGAAATTGACCCCCCCCACCTCCCTCTAAAGTTCTTGTACGCATTAAAACAAAGGGTTTATGTACGCAAAATTATCCAGAAAGGAGACCCCCACCCCCCCCCCTCTTGGTGCGTACATACTTTATGGAAGGCCCCCTAGGTATATATAGTGAGATAGTGAGCTATAGAGCTCTGATGACTGTCAATCGACAAATCAATCAAAAGCAATGCCAGTCAGGGAAAATATCTCATGCTATGCACTCAGCCTTTCACTGACCATAAATCAAATGATCATTTCTAGTAACAGTCTCAGCTCGTTATATACATTTACCACCTACAGAAATCTACGCTTGCCTTAGTAATATTACCTTCCACCTAACATTATCTCCTGGGAAACTGGAAATCCATGGCAAGAAACAAAGTGGCTGAATACAGGGTATGATGCGCTACACTTGTACAAAACAGGCACTTGTCCACCTACTTGTCTGTGCCCAATGCTATCTATAGATGCAGACTGTTGACAGTTTGAAAAGGTAGACGTCCTAAACGGTGCGATTGATTCTCTATAAATAGACTATACAGTTCTCGTGTGACCGTCAAGATAGTTGGTTTGCTATAATACTCCCATATTCTCCGTCATACCCCCTTCGTGTTCCCACGCACATTGTTGTGTATGTCAGGTAGGCGTATCCTATATCAACTTTTAAAAATAAAATCATCTACTTTCACCACCACCCCTATGAGGCGGTGTTCGCGAGTTAGCGGGGGCGGGGAGAGAGACGGCAGGGGACAACATGGTATTGTTAATCTGACCCTCCATTAATGAAATCTACAATGGGGAACTAATTCTATATCTCTTCATTAACTTCTCGCTAGCGTCCAATTTGTGAGGCACAGATGTAAAGAGTTGCTCTTTAATCACAGGTTGGTCATCATAAATTACTCTGGAGCCAGTTGTGGCAGATATTAATCTGACTTTTTATATAGACCTAACCCTACGTCTATGAGCTGCTCCATAAGCTTTTGTTTGTAGGGTGTATGCTGCTCTGCCTTCTTATTTGATACTGCTCTGTCAGCTCTCATGAGCAGCTCAGTATATTGCTTCTGAAGCTATCCTACTGCTGCTGCTGTGTGAACGGCTCTGTGCGCTGTTATGTGCAATGCTCTATTTCTCTATGTGGTACTATCGTGTATGTTGCTCAGTAGTTCTATATGATATCGATCTGTGAGCTGCTCAGTGAGTTGCACTGTACGCAGCTCTCCGAGCTGTTCTGCGTGTTGCTCTGTAGTTCTATGCAATATCGTTCTGTGAGGTGCTCAGTGAGCGACCCTGTATGCTGCTCTGTGAATTGCTCTGTGAGTTGTTCGGCGAGCTGCTCTGTGAGTTGCTCTGGGAGCTGCTCTGGGCTGACGATGACTTACGAGCGGCAGATGTTGCTCACGGACGGCAGCAGGATTGCTGTTAGCTCTTAGAGTAATGTTCTGTAAATGTGGCCGGCTCTGTCAGTGTGGGGGAGTAGGGGATGGGAACAGACACATGTCAATCTAACTATCTATTAATCATTCACCCCCCCCCCCCCCAACTCTCTCTATAACCACCCAGCTATGCCTTTCTCTATACCTCTTTTGTTTCTTACTCTTCAGTTCCCATGCCTATCTCCTCGTTTCTATTCGCCTATATCATTGATACTCATTCTCTGCCCCTGCCCCCTCTCTGTCTCTACCTCTCTGTCTTTGTCCCGGGACTCTCTTTTCCTTTCACCTTGATGAACCTGGAAAGGTTCTTGAAATTTACATTGGCTTCTAAACTAGAGATCTGATTGTAACACATAATACAATCCAGGGATATGGTACTCTTTATACAATAAGTTTAATATTATTGTAATGATAAGTATGATATAAATTCTGGTCCTTAGCCAATCTCATACAAAGGCTAATACGTTCCCACGGCCCCAAGTTTACCCTAGTTCATATACTGTATGTGTGAGAAAATAGATTGAAATAAATGTGTTGAGAATGCCTCCCACTCAGGGGTTCTTGGCGTTGTTCCATACCCACAGCGGGTATCTAATAACTGGGTCATGTTTTCTCAATGCTTAAAAACAGCAAAGCTCATGCAGGAATCTAGGTAAACAATAAATACCCATAGTAGACTTAAACGTGATTAGATATTGATTTGGTTTCTGCAATAAATAAAGGAATTTCCAACTCAAACCCATAAATCATACTTAGCCGTTCACGAACAGAAATGAACGTTCATTAGTTTAGATAGATGATTGGATCAATTGCTAATATGTAATATTATAACTATAGTATATAGCTGTTGTCATTTTTCAATATCATAGTCACATTCTTCGACATTCTCTTCCTTAATATCTATTTGCGATAGACTTAAGAGAACATAATACTATCTCCATTAAGTTCTGCTTGCAATGCTTTTTGCCATCGTTTGCCCGATTTTTGCCATCTGTTGCCATTGACTAGCCAGGGCTCTATATTATTGATGGACTCCGGAAGTGAACATTCAGCCTTGAGAATTATGCCACCCTAATAACCGTTTATATAATGGACCAGTAAATGGTGCCAGCGTGTCCCTTACTCACTGTCTGCTGGGGGTTGTATTGGTGCTCTGACCAGGCTCGTAAATCCAGTTGTGTTACCCCAAGTCAGGTCTGCCACTGAGGTACATGGCGGCAAATGGTGCAGGGAATTGGGATTAATGCGGGCCTGGACACTGTCCTGGGAGTTGGGTGTTATATGTATGATATAGAGCATGTGTATGTGGACACTGTCCTGGGGAGTGGGTGTTACATGTAGGATATACAGCATGTGCATGTGGACACTGTCCTGGGAAGTGGGCGTTACATATAGGATATAGGCATGTGTATGTGGACACTGTCCTAGGAAGTGGGCGTTACATCCCGGATGTTACATGTAGGATATAGGCGTCTAGCCGGTTGCATTATCAACCAATGAGAAAATTCCCTGGCCTTCACTGCGGAATTCTTAGGGGGCATTATGTAACAGCCTGTACCCATTGTGATTGCTGTACCAGTGCTTATCTCGCCGGTTACTAGATCAAGCAATGGTGCCCCCTACTAAGGAACCTGCAACCTCGGTATAGAGCATGTGTATGTGGACACTGTCCTGGGGAGGTGGGTGTTACATGTAGGATATAGAGCATGTGTATGTGGACACTGTCCTAGGGAAGTGGGTGTTACATGTTAGATATACTATCAGGCGCCGTTAGTGCCAACCCCCTACGCGTAGCTTTTTAAGTTACGCGTAGCATTCTAAGCCAATCAGAACGCATTATATGATCACGTGACCTAAGTAGCCACGCGTAACTAAATTGTAGCAACGACGGCCGATATTTTCATTTCAAGAGATTCAAGGTGAATAAAGCACTCTGTCGATATAAAGATGAGTCAATATGGTTCTAAATGTCCTGATTGTTCTATCGGTGGTACCTACAATAGTTGATAGGACATATGTAATTTCAAATTCAAGAAAAATGCCTTTGGTCAATGGCCCGTAACTCGTGTGAGGAAAGTCAGCCTATGAACGGTATCAAAGTTCCTGTTTCTCCCTCAACTAAATACTTTTGGGCTCTTTTGATGGGCGATTTGTGAATATTATTTCTTATTTTGCGATTCATCTTCAGGAATCCAATCCTTTAGATGTGTTATTATGCCGTATTCAATTGGACATCTAAGTTACGCGCAGCTAAAAGTTGCGCGTAGGGGGTTGGCACTAACGGCGCCTGATAATATACAGCATGTGGGGCTGGACACTGTCCTGGGGAGGTGGGCGTTACATGTAGGATATAGGGCATGTGAATGTGTACACTGTCCTGGGGAGGTGGGCGTTACATGTAGGATATAGGGCATGTGTACGTGGACACTGTCCTAGGAGGTGAGCATTACATGCAGGATATACAGCATGTGTATGTGGACACTGTCCTAGGGAAGTGGGTGTTACATGTCGGATATACAGCATGTGTATGTGGACACTGTCCTAGGAGGTGGGCGTTACCCGGGGGGCGTAATATGTAGGATATACCACAGCATATGAACACTGTCCTGCATATTTGGACCCCTCTGGACAGGATATTCCTCAGTTTCAAGATGTACCAGCTCTCTACCTGTTATATGGTGTGTACAATGCTGTCGTTCGAGGTATGGCCGAGTCCCCTGAGCTCCCACCGCGCCCATAACATGTGTTTGATTGGTCGGTAGCCGCCCGCGGGAATACACCACACGGATTTAGTGTATTGATTTCTGACCCACCAGAAGTGGATATATGGTGATAAACTGGGATTCTACCGTTCACGGTCATCAGAGCTTAAAAGCAACACATTGCCGAAGAAACTGAGATAACTAATATGTCTGTCACTATTTTCATTATGGCTATGGCTATTATATTAGAGGGAAGGCTTAATCATCTCAGGACAGGATCTCCAAGGCGTCATGTTCATTTTGTGTCAAGATGCATCAACTTGGGTTAGTTGCCCGTACTTTCCTAGATTACCACATGATGCCCATTTGGAGGGTATCATTGAGGATCCATGAATATAGACCTGGTAAATTGCCTGCTGACAGGGTTGGCTGGCGCTTCATTCATGCATTTAGGAAAAAAGAAGTTTTATACCTAGCATGTGCGCATTGCATTCCTGCCGCTTAGGCCCTGTCAATGCCAACAAAGCTGCATTGGAGAACTGTTGTGCTCTGGAAGGCTGACTGGGAAGGCTGCATTGGCGTGATAGGGGGTGTAGGGGGATGCAAGCAAGGATCCATGTATGGGAGAGGCTTGAGGGGAGGAAGGAAGTAGGCCACATAGATGGGGAAATTAACCCTTTATGGGCCGTATAGTGCTTTAATGCACAATGCTGTATATCGTAGTGATGCATGAATGCCGACTCTATGGGGCAGATGCACTCCCAAAGGGTCGGCATGATGCATGAATGCAGCACTGGCAAATTACTTGGCATGACTGTATTCCTGCATAATGACAACTAATGTAATGTATAAAGGCATTTGCGCCCCTTAAAGGGTTACTTGAAGCATGGAGAGAGATGCCTGCAGGAGTAGCAGGGAGAAACATGGGAGGCATAATGACAGAGGGAAAGAGGAGATTCTTGCTCCACCCTTTAAACCCCCAAACTTTCCGTTAAACAAACAGGGGCTATTTAATGATGAACAAAACAATGACATGCCTGGCACCTTTGAAATAGAACCCAAACCCTTTTAGCAAAATTCCAGGGGTGGATGAGGAGGATAGGGTTGACCGAGGCATTCAGCTTAAACTAGGGCCCAGAACAAAACCTTTGGCACATAATTCCATTTACCATGATTAAAGCTCCCGGACCATAATGCAGTTGATATGCAGTCCCTAATCAGCATGGAAACAGTGTACTGTGTCAGTTGTGCTTCAGTCCCAAAACAGTATGAGAAGCAGTGCCAAATCAGCAACCACTGCTCTAGTACTGCTTAACATTACAGAAGAGGGCAGCAGTGGTTCAGTAGTGAGGCAGCATTATACCAGTGTGTCAGCAGTAGTGAAACAGCATGTCCCAAATATGTAAATGAGATGGCAGTACCTGATCAGCGTATGCAGCTTTACCACTGCTGCAGCAGTAGCTACTCAGTAGGGGTAGTAACCTACAGGTAACTAGGATTGGGGCAGCGTTGGATCAGTACCGCTGAGTAGGGACTGCTTAAACAGTATGGAAGCAGCAGTTTTGATTCTAAGGTGAGGGAGCAGTGAATATATGTAAACACAAAATTACATATGCATGCACTAAAGATCAAGAGACCAAACCCAACAAAACTGTTAGGGCTTATATTAGGCCCTACTTACTGGCTATGAAGAGAATCCCCCTTCAGACACCCTACATTACTGATCCACTCTTGACAATCACAAACAATGATGTATAATCAGTACATCGAACAGACAATGAGATTCTCCTACATACAGTCCCACTACTTCATCCACATATTGCTGCTTATTCAGTCAGATTGAAAATTACTGATTTACTCACCAAAGTGAACTCTCTAATCCTGCTCCAAGTAGCCTACCATGGTCACAAGGTCTTTAATGTAGTGTGTGCCCATTCTTGTAACATCCACTGAGATCTAAATGAGTCTATTTCTCTAAAATATGCTCTCTGTGCGTTTCTTTGTTTGGTCCAGTGCAGCTTCCCTCCTTCTCTAACTGCCAGAATTTTATAAACCAAATTCAACTAGGTCACAAACAGTAGGGCACCCTGGGAATTCAGCATTGAATCAGTTGACTGCTGCAACCACTCTGACATTCCTACTGTGGACTATGTCCTGGAAGCATTGAATCAGTTGACCAACAAATAACCCATGAACTGACAAAGGGATTGCAGTTGATTTTCAGTAGACTGCTGCCTCCGTACTGCTGCACAAAGTATGTGATCAGTGATCAGTAGTACCTGTATATCTTCTATCAAATTTCAGTTGAAAGTTAGTAGACTGCTGAATCTAGACTGAATAAAGCAGTCTGAAATCAGCAGTTTTGGGAGTATTAGATCAGTACATACTGAAATCTGCAGTTGTTGATCAGCATTCTTTCAGTCTCTACTGATTTAAGAAGTAGATACTGCCTTCTGGTCCGGGCTTAAATCTTTGAAATACAAGATCAAGTTCTGCTTATAAGTTTTATAAACATGCACACAAATGGGCCAAGCCTATACTTATCCATTTAGAAATCTGAGTATAAATGGAACAAAATCCCCCCTCCCTCATCTGCTTCTTTTTAACACATTTCTGGGTGAACCCAGGGGTGGGGATCCATCCAGACAGGCAGCTGTCGGATCCCAACCCCCCGTCCTTCCCCCTTTGTGTTTTCCACTTTTTTCCCCCTTTCTGCGCTCCCCCTTCACCCCAGCCCATTTTGTCCCCAGGGAGGCTCTCAGGAAATAAATAACGCTTTTTTTGTCAGGTCCCTCCGCTCCCCTCTCCCTTCTACCGAGCCTGACCAATCGCTTTCCATTCACTGTTGCTGCCCGACCCCCCTGGGGTATTGGCTGGGTTATAGAGAGGCGGATACAGGTTAGACCATGTATGGGCTTCTTAGAAGCTAAACTCTTTTTTTTTTTCATTTTTGTAATAATGTAAAGTGTTAGCACTCCCGTGTGTAACAATCACTCAATTCGAAATTTAAAATTTGCAGATATTCTGTTGGCTGTAAATACATAAAATGTTTGCATGACACTTTACAAAAGCTATACTGCAGCTGCATACAGACACAGCTACAAATTGTATAGCTTCAGTGAGTTGTGAGGTCTAGGGATGACTATGCTATGTGTATGTGAGGGTAGCATCAAGGGGGTGGGTGTTGCTGACTGGCATCCTGACATGTGCTAATAGAGGGTAAGTGGCTTCTGACCGAGAACCACACCGGAGAAGGCCTTTTTACCCCCACCTCAGAGTTCCTTCATGTCTATGTGTATCCCACACCCCTATCCTACTACCACAACACTAGGGATGTGAGGGACGGGGCTTGTTGTAGGTTGGAAAGGGTAAGCTTTGTATATTGGTGAAAGAGATAAAACACCTCGTGCCTGTGCCATGATGGGTGTACCAATAACATGTCTCCATTCTCAAAAGTACGATAGGAGGTCGAAAATGCAACTCTATTGAGCAGGTGTGAGGCTTTCCAACTTATATGCTCCCTATTCTCGAATTGCTATGATAATGTGTATACCAATATGATCAATTGATTGATTATTTGATTGAGTTTAATGTCCTTACCGGACTGCCTCAAGATAGGGAGGAAGCCATCCACAGAAAGCGGTAGTCTGCTTCGTAATTGGACAGACTGATATTTATATGGTGCTTGCCAAATACAGCAGTAACCACATCTATGGATAATCACATCTATGAGATGAGTGATCAAATCTATGGTGTGAGGGAGAAAAACATTATTTTTGAAGGACAGCAAATGTTCTTTTATTTGTTTGGTCCTACACTCTTGTGATTGTATCATAATAGGTAGAGCCAGACAAACCACAGCCTTTGATATCGCATAAATGTTTGGAGAGATCACAAGGCAGACCACTAGCATGAAGGCCCGGCAGCGGCTGCCAATACATTAATGATGATCCCAGCAGTCCATCACATGTTTTGTTGCTTTTCACTATTCCAGTGTACCCATTGGCATTATGGAAGGCTCCATATAGAGCTATTCTACTCCTTCATTGCCCCCACCATGAAGGTTCCCACTCCACAGGGAAACCAATTTATCCCAGAGAAATATTGCTAAGTAAAACCTAACCACACCGGGATTCAATCTAAAGCAGACAAAAGAGGAGAAAACATGCATGTATAGCAGAAGAAAGAACTAATCTCTCTCACATGTCCTTCTCACATTCTCCCCCTCAGGGCTGGAGAACATTTAATCCTATAGGGATGGCATCATGCCTCAATGCGTCATGCACATTTGTCATCATGATGCACCAAGGCAGTTGCTGAACCATGGTGAGTGTATCACGGCCATCCAAGTCAGCATGATGCATGAGATCAGCACTGGCAAGTAACTTGCTTGTGCAGACCCAATGCAACCTGACAAATACAGTGTATTAGATCACTATGTTTCCCTTAAAGGGTTAACATGTTCCTCATCCCTAGTAAAAAGAAAGAAGTGCAATTTGCTGGAAGTACAATCAAAGTGTCTACAAAGTACTCTTTGAAGTGAGTTTGTTTTACGAATAAAGATATTTCATAACCTAACTAGACCAGACTTGTTGTAGACATATGGAAAGGATTATAGGAGTTATATGACAGCTATGTTGTGCTCTGACAAATCAAGACACTTTCTTGTGGATGGCGACTTTGGAAGACGTACAGGTCTGCCAAACAGTTTTATCCTGAATCTAGGGTAGGATTATTGAATCTAGGGTCCCTGCTAGCATCAGACTTCTATCATTATAACGATGTTACTAAAGTATATAACTTGTCACACAGTAGCATTTCCCAAAGTTGGCCGAATATAAATTGTCTAGATTAGACATTCTGTTATTTGAATTAACACATTTATAACATTGGTCTTATATGTCTTATATTATATTTTCCATACCAGCATAGATATTGTATTCTTGGCAGTATTTGATACAAAGTCAAAGGATATTTAAAAATTGTCTTGTTTTGTAGATTATGATTAAGGTAATAAAACTGACCCCCCCCCCCAAAGAAGAAATAGTCTAGCACTTTGAATATACAATTTTCAGTGTAGGGGGCTCAGTAATAGTTAAGACATGAGTCTGTCTACAAAGGCTGCAGAATGTATCTAAAGCTGTGTGTGACACACCCCGCTCCCTGGGGGACAGCTGTAAGGTGTATGGTAACAGTAGGAGTCAGCAAAAACCGCCCCAGGTGGTAGCCATTGTTCTGCTGTTTTACCCATACGTCCTTCACTCCTGCCATTTCACTCCAGGCGCAAGGACAGTCTGATGTACCGCTTCCACTGAATATATTTCAAAGTTTTCAGTCATCAGATGGCAGGGTACCTGATGGCACCTGATGGCATATGATGGTATCTGATGGCACACGACGACACCCGATGGCATCTGATGGCACATGATAGCACACTATGGCACTTGATAGCATACGATGGCACTTGATGGCATACATTATTGCACCTTCTATTTCACATCATGGAACTCAGTGGAAGTGTACTGTATCAAAATGACCGATGTTCTGTAGTAAAATGACCAAATTGGTTCATGAGGAAACTGGAAAACCTGCTTAATCCAGCGCATGTTTCTAACGTAACTACCCCAAGGGGGGACTTAAGACAAGGTAAAGCCCTCAGTCTAAACAAACCCCTCACGTGTCGCCTCCCCCTCCCGGCCTGCCGAACACCTCCCCGGGCTGCCCCCAGATCCAGGAGACACCTGGAACAACCCTGGAGGGGCTTAGATGGGCCCAGGGAGGATGTAGTAAGGGAGGTCCTGAACAGTGGTCCTGGTCCTGATCCACAAAGAGGTAGGGGTCATGCTGGTCACAATCAGTAGTCAGAGTAAATGAGTAAATAAGGGCCTTTTCGCAGATGATGGCAGATATGATACTGTATCAAATGACTCTTCGTTCAGGCATAGCACATCGAGCGCCTATCTCACAAGTGCAGAGGGTAAAGGGGTCTTGAAAATGAAATAAAATGTAGTTTCGAGTACAAATAAAGGAAGGCAGCCAAAGCTGTGAGCAGTCAATGTAATGGGGAATGGCATTGTGATGTTACAATATGGCAGCGCTACACCCCAGTTCCTCTCACACCCCAGCAGCCAACCTGAAGCTACTAGCACTTGGATATATAACTAACTTGTAGATCGGGAGAGGAAAGGGGAGTGCAGGAGGCATGGACTGAGCATTTCCACAGTGGCTACAACTGGGAACATTGTGTAATGGTTTCCAAATGTGAGGGGTGAAGTGGTTTAGATGTCTGCACAATACATCCAGTTCTAGACACAACACAAATCTCACCTCAACAAGGGGTAAGGGTAAAGTGCAGAGACCAAACAAAGGGAAAAACGTGCACACAATTTCCTCCCTTTCTTTTGGTCTCTCTTTCTTACAGGTTCACACAAGGTTCCAATACTATAGAAACTTTGAAACCTTTCAATATCTAACCCCTTCTCCAAATATGCCCTTTCAAAAACATGTCCCTTGCCTCAGCCATCTGCTCCCAACCCCATCCTCACAACCTCACACACAAAGGTGACGAATCTCGGGAGAAGTGTCGCCGTTTCTCGCCGACCACGAGAACGCCCAGCTGCCCTGACACCTAGCGGGACGCCCGCGAGGCTGCCGGGACGTTACTAGTCACGTGATGGTTGGAAATTGGCGAGAACTGGGCTAGTTATTGCTCTATGTTTATTTCCCCTCTTTTACATTGGTAGTCCTTTTAAAGAAGATGGCCATTTCCAAACCTGAAGGCCTGGCGATGCTGGACCCTTGGGGCCTTGGAGTTTAGAACACTCTCTTGGGGAGTCCAGCATTCTAAAGGAGAGTCCAGCCGGCAGTCTTTTGAAAGTGACTGACTATAGAAGCATTGCTCTGTTGGAGAGCCTAATCAGGTTGATGCTGACATCTCTCTGTGTGGGTTCCTATGTTTATTTGACTTGCTCTATAGATTGCAAGATTCAATATCGGACAGATGCATTTAGACTGACTGACACTACACGTACCTGGTGCCTCTGGCCTGTCCCTTCCCGAGTAGTCAGGATTTAGTGACAATACCTGCCATACTACTTATAATATTGCTATACCAGCTATAGCAATACGTAACACAGGGGACCAGTGTGAGACTATCCTCTCAACCCCCTGGCAGCCCCCTGCCTATCACCCCCATCCTTCCTCGATCCACCCTGGGGACCTGGGGTTGCAGGAGGTAGCTGGGTGGTCTAGATCCTGCTGTCCAGACTCTCCGTCTACCCCTGACGTCTAACGCATGCAGATGAGCATTGCCGACATTGCTGCTTCAGAGGAGGGGGATGGGGAGGGCAGGCTGACCAGCCAGAGATAATGTTGACGTATGTGTGTGTCAGCCTGGTATTGATGGTATGGGTAGTGGACAGTGGGAGCGGTTAAGGTACACACTATAGTGTGGTAGTCTAGTGAAGGAAGGGGAATAATAGAACTATCATGTTATTAGATATAATCGAGGAAGCTCTGCTGATATATAGACACTATTATATTTCTGGCCAAAAATCAATGTCCGTTTGCTCACACAAATAGCAATTAGGACATGTGCAGCCATACATTGAAGTGGCATAATCACCGAGCGTATCCCTTTCACAATTCTAGTACTGTTCTAGTCTACTATGTGGTTTAGTGCGAGAGGTCAGAATGTCCCTTTAAAAAATGATTACCGTGATTCTAGCCCATGACGCGAAAGCGGGAAGTTATGTCCTACACTTGTTTAGAATATGCAGTTTAATTCTGCGGTGTCACTATGTAAAACTATACGGGGTTACTTTTTCGTTGTACCCCAATGTTAATGTCCAAGAAGAGTCTGCAGAGATCCAACTGAAGCAACGCGAGTGTAGATTACTTGCTGTGCTGGGGATTCTGGTGAACGCAAAAAGGGAGACGGTAGATTGGTTTAGGGGACTTGGTGTAATGAATGGGAAAGTAGATATAATTAGGAGGCAGTGGAATTCAGAACAGGGGAGATAGACGTACAGCTTGATGGAAGTATACCCTCAACACGACAGGCAGTATGTGGAATGGATGTAAGGGGGGCAATTAGAGGAGCAACTCCCACTCAACTAGATGAGAAGACAAAAAAAGAGAGGCAAAGAGTCAGGGAATGCAACACTGATAGGATGAGGCAGTGGGGGTAAGACAGGAAAGTCAATGGGTACACGTGGAACGGGGAAAGATTGGGAGTTCGGAAAGGGGTCGGGAAAGACAGCAGACAGACAGACAGACAGTAGACAGGGAGAGAAGTAAGGAGAGCGAGAAGGGGAGAGAGGCAGAGCGACAAGGAGATAAAGATAGAGAGCACAGAAAGACACAGAGAGAATTGCAGAACGAGAGAGAGAGAAAGAGGGAGAGAAAGAGAGAGAGAGAGAGAGAGAGAGAGAGAGAGAGAGAGAGAGAGAGAGAGAGAAAGAGCGAGAGAGAGAATGCTACGTCGGTGTGGGAACACTTACCACATTCCCCAGTAGACCTTCTATGTGGGTGGTAGTGAAAGGCCAATTAGAAGAGGAACTCCCATAGAACAAGGCTCTCTCTCCCTGGAGCTGGTCGGGACATTCCTCCCTCACACTGAGCTGCTCCCCCACATAGCCTCCAACACAGTGAGCAGCTCTGTGAGGTACTCATTAATCTAAATACCCTGTAGCCACCTCCCCACATGCACCCTGTCCGGCCCTGTCCCTAATCCAGCAGCAGGGTAGATCCACATGCCACCACTTCACATGTCTACAGGAATCCACAGGGTATATGCTATAGTGGGTCTCTCAGGGATTGGTGAAAGCAGTACTAATCCAAAGCGAAGGAAAGCTGTCATCGGTAAGCATTGTTTGTCTATCTGACACGAATACATTATAATTGTCAATGGATATTCATGGTTGGGATTCAGAGGGAAGAATCCAAACTATTTCTAATAATTTAGATTCTTGATTGGACACGAATTTAGACTGAACGGTGGGCACTACTGGGCACCAGGCAGTCAAACTCTAGTTAAATTTCTAAGTACTGTATTTAAACATCATGCCGACATTACACTCCCAAAGAGTCGGCATGATACAAGTTCACCAGCGCTGCGTTGATACCTCATGACAAATGTTGTATCAAAGCATTAATTAAAGCTTCAGATGAATGTGCCAGGAGCTCAGAGATACACTCTACCCCCACACTGATAAGTGATATCCCCAGGGCTCTATCTAAACTCTGCCAGAGAACTGCAGTTTGGGCGTTTTTCAACTGGTATCATTTCTCAAAATGTCTCCACTGAGTGGCAGAAATGTATACAATGCCCACATATCATACGTGTAGATGTAGTTTTTATCAGTTATGACGGATTGGTGTTTATACTGTGGCTGCCATCCGGATTATATGAACATAAATCTCTGAGGAGGTGTGTTTTGATATCCAACATGTGGTGTCATATTCGTGAGGTTAGCAGATGTGAATTCAGAATATGGATTCATTCATATGAAGCTTATCTTATGCTATTCCAACAGTTTCTCCCTTCGAGAGATAGAGAAATTGAATAAATATGTTTTGTATTTGCAATGTTATTTGAAGGGGGAAATAGCTGGATCAACCACATAATGCCCCTTCCAAAATATGCCACATACAGCCACTTGTGCTCAGCCCACGGTTATTATCATTAGGCTTTTTGTAACAGTGAAAGCCTAAGTGCATGATCCATTTCCCAGGGAAATAAATACACACATTAAACGAATAGATGATAAAAAAAACACAGTCATAGAGACCTCACACATCTGGGGAGTGTGGTAACATGCAGTACTAGGCACAGACCCCCTACACCCACAGATACAGACCACCTACAGACCTCTTAGCCCTTTAACGACCGCATACTCCATTAAGGCAGTATGCCCTTGGTCGTCATGATGCATGAATGCCCACTCCCTGGGGGACAACTCACAATCAAGTATCATGCAAGCTCTTCGCGAATGTAGCAAAGCCGTAGGGTCGGTATGGTGCTTGAATGCAGCACAGGCAAGTCATTCTCCAGGGCTGTATTTATGCATCATAACGACCAAGGGCATAGGGCATTAAAACACTCTGCAGCCTATAAAGGGTTATCACCCTTACAGCATGGGTGAGTGGGGACCTAGCTACCTGCCCTCTGCCTCAGGTGGTGCAGCTGATTTACCGCTGTGCTACCTGATCAGATAAAGACCAGATAAGGGTTATGGGGGACGTCTAGCCCCAGTCACACACAGGTGTGGGAAAGGTGTGTCTTGGTGTTGAAATGGGTATGAGGGTGGCTGACAAGGTCACCCCTGGATACATTAAGGCTGATACTGGTAGTATGTAGGGTGGAGTAAGGCAGGTAAATTAGGAGTGTGTGTAGGGAGGGGTGAGTAGATTTCAAATTGGAAACATACTATAATTCCACATGAGGTGAGCCATGTGCAGTATCCACCATTCCAAAACATGCTATAACTATCCAGGTGTTAGCCTGACATTTTAGGATTATCACAAGTTGAGTCCTCATAGCTTAGTGGTTAGGGCATTAGCTTCAAAGACTCGAGGTCCTGGGTTCAACCTAATGAAGATACTTTTCGCTCACGACTACACATAGAGGTGTGGTTTAACACTGAACCTTCCTTACTACACATTCCTACTTTCTTCCCCTCACTCCCCCTGTTTCCTACCCCCATGCCTGTGTGTGTGGCCATTATTATGAGTAGCCTGTAGCTATATGAAGTAACAGCATTGTGACCTAAGTCTACAACTCTTCCTGTGTGTTACCTGCCCTCGGGGTTAGAAGGTAATTGGCCACGTGCAGAAACGTAACTGCTCCCCACAAAATATCCATCTGGTGAATAAATATAGGACCCACAGGAAAGGCATCCTTATAGGTTGGCTTACTTATTGTACATTTTTAGTGTGGGCAACTATGAGGTTAATACATGTTTGAGACTGTGGTTGCAGTTATGCATGCTCTCCTCAAAGCATGCATGCCTTGCGATGCATAACCTGAACAGATGGTACAAACCCCCAGCTATGTAAATGCACCAAATGTATGCTACTATATCCCCGACTCCTTATAGCAGTAGCTGTAGGCATATGTCTACAGGATACCGACACCCAACTGGACCAATCCATAGTTAAACATTTCACTGTATCACAATTTGACTTGGCAAAATAAGAACAGAACGTGTAGTTGAAATGATTATATGGCCATATAAAATTATCTTATCTCCTGTGATTCATGTTGCTACGTGTTACCTGGTGTAGGGTGTGTTGTACATGGTAGGTCTATTGGGAACCTAGTTGTAGGTTGTGTAAAGACTCACCTGGAAGGAAGCAGACACACAACATAAGTAAAATGACACCGTGCACTTGATATATACTCAATTATACTGGCGATATCTCCCTTCTCAATATATTGAATAATATGGGCATACAGTGATAGAGGCTTAACATTAGTAGATTGACGTTCAGTTGTCCGAACTGACAACACAGATTATTTAAGTTATTAATGAGAATATTACCGAAAAAAAGTATTTTGATTAGAAACATCTACCTCTATTTGAAGCCACTTGGTACAGTCCATAAGTAACATCACCTTGTACTACATGTATAATATTTCAACTTCACATTCTGGATATTAATACATGAGGAAAACAGGTTTATATGACATTGCAGCATCACATTATGTAGCCATTAGTTTACCCTTGGCCTCACCGTCCAGAGCCGACCCACACTGATATTCCTAGGCTCCCTAAACAATCTCTCAGTCACTAGAACCTAACCTAGTTAGTCATTTTTTTGGCTCTCTATACGACCAACCTAGGTAGGTTAATATTGCCAGGTTGGTCAGTACTGACCAACCCACCTTTTAGAGGGAGCCACTGAGTGGTCATCATAGCATCTTTCAAGTGGCACCAACTAGTGGTATACAAATACAATACACCAATATGCCTAACCTAGGTTAGGCACTACTGACTGGCCCCTCAGTCATTTTTGAATATAATTTTGTCATTGTGACTAACAGTACTGACTAACCCTTTCAACCTATGGATTTTCAGTGTAGGGCAGCAGCACAGGCTGGTGGCTGTCTATAGCGGTGTGTGGTGGGGATGGGGATCTGATGTGAGTGCTGTGGGTGGGAGGAGGGTTAACCTATTTGTCTGTTTGTGTTTTGTGGTTGTTGATCCCCTACCGACCCGTCAACACCACTCAGGGTACGTACACCCCTCTACATCTAGCTACTCACACCAACCCAACCCCCTCACTGCTCTCTGGCTTTCTCTCCACTGTGTCCCCAGCGTCAACCCTAGTGCAGGCCCAATGCAGGATAAACCAGATTAACTCGTTGGGTGTCTGAATCTGTAGGGTATAGGGGACAAGCAGGTGAATAACATGACCCTTTTTCGGTTTATCTCATTTCCAGAGAGTCTAGATAAATGGGAAATTAATGTACTAAAAGATATCCTCATCAGAAAAGATTTACGTTTTCTATAGCAGGATATAGTGCAAAAATAGAAATAATTTATATTTAGAAAATGCTGTGGACATGAATTGCACTATTTTCCTAAACTCATTAGAATATTAACATAATTATCATTAAAAATAGTATTTCAAATATTTTCCTAGCATCTTGCCTTTAGTATGATTCCTCAGCGTTAACATTCTATTCCTGGAAATATTCCAATATGGCGGCCACCATGTACTCGACCACTACTCCCTATATACCTACACTACAGGTACCCCCTGACAGCTCCCCTCCCCATACATCTACTAATACCTCTAATATACCACCTGTTTTCGTTAGTAGGCGCCAGGTGGGTGCAGTGAGCCTGCCAAATACTAAACTAACCACTGCAGTGTGTGTATGTGACAACACTGGTGATGTACTGGTAGTCTGTTTAGTCTAATGTTGTGAGGCAAGGATATACTACAGGTATATAAAACCTGTTATCTCTAAAGTTATGTAGCCAACTATGTGTCAAGGTTTTTACTTTTCGCATAGAAAATGTCACTACGCACAAATCATATGAAGTACAATCAACCAATCTATTGTCATTGAAACATACAAGTTCACTTATACTTAGAAATGGTTAAATCGTATAACATACAGTCAATATCTGACCTCCAACAGATCCCCTGACCACAACCTCAACTCTAAACGAATCCTTAAATTCATACATTGTGGTCGTGGTCACCCCATCAAAAGCAGGTTAATTCTGATCTCAAATAGGTGACGCGCATAAAAAAAGCACATATGTATACAATGTACTTGTGACCCTTCCTTTATGAGAACATTTGCAGACTTTTCAAATTTGTAGATCAGTGCCAAATATGACTCTTAGCTTCTGTGCCCGTTGTACTCCCTTTAGGGCAGCATACTACTTTGACACTCTCTGTCCTTTATTGTCAGATACATGCTGGTTAAGAGATAATACATTAGAGCACTATGCGACCCTTAAAGAGCTAACGGGCAAACTAAGAACAGGTAGGGGAAAGCCTCACAGGGAAGGGTTGAGCACAGTTGAGTGCTGTTGGAGAGGGCAGCCAGCCAAAAACTATAACTCCATCTGACGTTCTCCTGTCCCTTCTGACAACCACCGGCCGAGCACTCATTACGGACATGGGGTATGACGTTAATGACGTGACGGATGACGTCACAGGATTGTGGGTAATGACGTCATGGACGTGTTGCTAATTACTTGGGGGAAGATTAGGAAGGGGGAGGGAGAGAGGCAGGGAGGGAAGGACAGTGACAAGGACGAAATGATGGCAGAATGGTCAAACAGCTAGGGGGAGGGAGAGGAAGGTGAAACCAGGTCAAGGCATTGCCAAAGATTGGCTGCGGAATAAATATTCTATGTGAACACCGTACGCCTGGTCATAGTGTTGTTCATAACGAGTATCCAAATGCCATGAAGACTGTATCTCTTAAACCTTAAGAATCTATAAGACATCCTGTTCAAATATGAAACCTGGAAAGGTCCCGTTGCCTAACGAGGGGCACTACTGGTGGGGCCCTTGACCGGGGCCCTAAATGGGGGGGGGGGGTCCCCATGTCGCATGTCGGTTTTAAGAAATGAGCATGTCGCATGTCTATGTCGCTAAAGATGCTCATGTCCCATGTCAATTTTAAGAAATGTCCATGTCCCCTGTCAATAAGCCTCATGTCGTATGTCACTAGGCCTCATGTCGCATGTCGATTTTAAGAAAGGCCCATGTCGCCATATCGAATTTAGGGGGCTCGAGCCATACTAGTGATTGCACAATTGCGCGAACCAACCAGTCCCGCCAGGAACTTTACAAATGAGGTCCACTCTTAGTTGTGACAGACACACCTCTGTACCAGGATGCCTGGGACCAGGATGTGTCAGGTAGATCTTACCCCAGCCCTGCCCCCTGCCCCTCCACCCCTGTCACACTTCTTCCTCACCCCAATAACTCCTCACAACCTGGCACTGTATATCTATAATGTTAGTTTGAAGATCTCATAGATCCTATGGTAAAGGTAGGATTCACCTTTTTTTTTACAAGGCTTGAGATTGCAATATATCGAAGCTTATGTGCTGAAATCTACAGATCTCCCAAGGTTTGCCATTCCCTCGCACAGGTCTGCCACTGGTCATATGGAGAAGACCCTTCTTGTAATGTATCAATGTGTGAATTACAAGTTATATATACCCACATCCCCAGCACTAGCCCGTGGTCTGCTCATCCAGGGACGTCGAACCCATCATAAGGAGATGCTTCTTGTAGTGCATCGATGTGTACATAACAAGTTACACCCACACCCCCAGGACTGGTCTGTCGTGCCCTCATAAAGGTCTGCCTGACTGATCACACTCAGGGGACCCTTCTTGCAGTGTATCGATGTGGTTATAACAAGCTCAATGTGGGGATAAGTTGGCCAGAATTCAACACATGTCGAGGTCATCTTGAGGGTGCAGAGGGGTTCTCCCGGAGGTCGTTAAGTCGCCGAAATAAAAGGCCTCCGGTCACAAAGTCACTTTTTGGACCCTTGTTTTCTATTGTGCATCTTGTCCGAGAGTCGCCAGGTCGCTTCAATTATTGCCCTAGGTCGAAAGTCGCCTTCAACACGGCACAGATCGCCAGGTTGCAATTACCATCTCGTTGAGCTTTTGGAATATTGGAATCTGGCATGCTCAGTAAATTGTTATGTTGATGCAGCGAGGCTTAGTGACCAAACATAGCCTTGTTTAGGCCACTTGTTGATTATTATTTATAGCAATTCCATTAGCATGATATAAGATATTAGTATCAGATTCCAATGCTATTATCACGAGAGACAAAGCACACCATTCAGAAAAAGGACGCAATACTCGGAAAGTGCCAGTTCACATGTTGCAACTATTGTGCTACCCAACATGCGTTGCGCCACCAATACAAACACACAAAAAGTGGTCTCCACTTCCGGTGCTGCGCACACACCTCAGACAACGCACCCAGGTGTCTGCGTCTCCAAAATGGCGGCTTTTAACTTCAATAATTCATGTTAGATGGGGCTCCTGAGAATAGACCAGGCCGTAGATAGCGTTTTAATGCATCCACCATGCACTGCTATAGAGAGAGGCGATGTCGTAAAAGGAGATGGTAGTGTCGTAAAATTAGTCATGATAACTCAGCTTTAGTGGCAGGGGATCAGGACTCATCTAGCAGGAGTTTGTTGTGGTTGGTTATACTGGGTGTGCGTGTTACGAAATAGTCGTTACCATGGGCAACCGATGGATCCGGGAGGAAATGGGTTTAAAGTAGCGGTGAAATGAGGGATTAACTGTCGGGGCCTCGTTCTGGTTTTAATGGGAGGGGATGATGTTAATGTATTAGTGGAGGAGACTGGGTGAGGAGGAGTCTAAGGGAGATGGGAGGCTAATGTGTATATTAACCCTTTAAGCATAACATGATACCTCAAAGCTTAGCTCCATTACGTTTTGTTCTGATGATAGACCAAAGCGCCACACCCCAGCACTGCATTGGCGCATCATGCCAACTTTGAAGGAGTGTATCAATATGGTAGGTTTGAAAAAGGGCATAATGCATCGAAGCACTATGCTGCCAGTAAAGGGTTGATGCAGAATCCCATCTCTAAGAGTAAACAGCTTTCATGCTTTAGGCTGAGTAGCAGCATTTATGAGGTTATTCATTTGTTCTGTTCTTTCTTTTTCCCCTTTCAGCTTTTGTAGTATTGATCTAAACCTGGGTATAGGGTTGCATAAAAGAATTATTTTCAAAGGCCATAAAATAAACTCACTTTTATAATGCATTGTCATCTTGATGAAACTCTTGGCCAGGAAATTGTGTGTCAGTCTATATTTCTATAATGAATGGATGTAACCCTGTGTCCCCGACATTACCTCCACTGACGGAAAGGTTAGCATCAATGTTTATGCCCCCTTAACATAATGGGTCCAGAATCCAGGAGGTCCAAACCCTGAATGTTTTGAACTGCCGCGACCCACTCATATTACTCTTTGGTAATTTAGTATTTAATGGACACCCCACCCTATTCAAATTCCTGAATTATTAGCAATCTGATGAGGGCAAATCAGTACAAGGAAAACCGTCAGATCTGGGGCCAATAATGGCTGAAAATAATCAGGAAAACATGAATAATGAGGGAAGGAATTTGATATTTTAAAAACTTGGGTCAGGGTTATTCAAGAGAGCACGGTGACGATTTACTTTGTGTCCACGTGCCAACGACTGGCATTCTGATTACATGCTGCCTTTAACTGGCGATCTGTATTTATTTGAGTTATGCACAATTTTAAATCGTGACCCCTGCAAAGAGGTTCTGTTACAATACAAATGACAGTATTTCTGAGAGAGGGGTCCTTCGACATTTGGGCTGCTGAACCTACTTTGACTGAAAAACAGTCCAAAAACACACTGGAAAAAGAACTGGGTCCCACCAAGGTAATTCTAGATTGTTTCAAAACTTGAGCTCCAACATCGCGGTCGGGTAACAATACACAGACCAATGTTTCTAAGAACGGGGTCATCTGTAATTCAGGCTATCAAAACAGAATCCTTTGATGCATGGGTCATTTTAAGTTAAGGAAAAACATCAGGACTGGGGGCCATTAATGGTATTGCTAATCTATTACTGCTAAGAATGTTGAGAAGAATGAACGGAGCACTAATTGCAGGGACCTTTCTATGAGGGCGATGAGAACAGGACATAAAATTCCAAAGGGAGCTAGGGTTTGACGCATATAGTCTCTAGTCTCACGACCTCTGCCAGAATATCCCTGCACTAATGTAGACAAATTCCCTAAAGTTAAAAGACAAAGACCGTCCTATATTCCCATATCCACACAACATACCTTTACACTAAAGGTCCCCTAGTGTACAATATGGGACCTGTTCTCTGTTCTGTGCTCCCATTGCCAACCGTAAAGCACTGTTATGGGGGACAAGAATGCAATTTGGGCTACAAGACGACCAAGGGGATGATGTATCAGCGGCAGGAATGAGGGTTTGGGGGTGAGTGGGGGTGGCACAGGGTACCAGGGTAGTAGGCTGGGAAGATGGAGGAGAATGGAGAACTTGCCCAGGTACAAAGCAAAGGCAAAGTTCAAACCCCTGAAACTATTGCATGTGGGACCATAGGCAGGTTGGATCCTCTATAATGCACACTGCACTAAACTTGTTATTTAAGCATTTATAGCGATGACAACAATATACATGTGCTGCTGCATAGAAGCATCTAATGATATCGACAGCTGATTGGCATGGACATATAGAATCGAGCCGACTTAACCTCTACTTTTAAGAATTTGAAATTGTATTGAAATCCAATAGGACTGAGTATGTATTACCTGGAAAGTCTAATTTAGGATAGCAAAATGGTTTGCTGGAAAGGATTGGTAAAAAACATGCGTGGACCTTCCCCTTACTAGGCCTCCCCCTGACCCTTTTCTATCATGTATCACCCCTCGCTCTCCACCCATCTCTCCCCTCCCTTCCTCCATCCTCCCCTACCTGTTCCCTTTCTCCCTCCACCCTTCCTTTCCTCCATCTGCTCCGATACACCTTACAACCCCCCTGTCCCATTCCCCTCCCCCTCCCCCCCTCCCCCAACCCCAAACCCCCTGCTCCTCCAGGAGGGTGGTGGTGCTTGCTGTCACCATGAGCAGCAAATGGCCGTCATCCATCTCCCGTGGAGGACAGGGCAGCCCGCCCCCACCAGCCTCCTCCAGCGGCCATAAACCCTCCTCCTGTAGCGTGTAGCCCCCTCCCTGCTCACTCCTCCTGTGCACCCTACAGCAACATGAGCTATACACTGCTCCTGTACATTTAGCTTTAGACCCCTGGTAGACACATTCAAGTTACTGACTAAGAGGTATTCAATGCATTTTTAAACTGGGATTTGCAGGGCTTTGGTCATCCATGGAGGCAGTATTACATATATGAGTATTCTAGATATATCTCAGTTTTTTCCAGAGGATAATTTGATTGTACCTTCTGTAATATTATTATCAGCAGTGGTTGTTATGACACATGATGTACTATCGCCACAGTACTTAGTGGGTCACAGTGCCTGGAATGTGAATGCTATATTCTTTATAGCTTTAGAAAGTCAAACTAAACCTTCCGATGGAGGCAAATGGAGATGGCAGAAGAAGCGGAAAGACCGAAGATCTTATTAAGACACCTCACTAGTCGGTAGCTCACTAGTTACTTTTGTCCAAGACCACAGAGATACAGTATACCTGCTGTGTTCCTTCCTGCCCCTGTGAAGCCACCCCACAACATGTGCTGCCCACCCCCAGCGCCATGTTCTGACGCCAGGCGGCAGCAGCTGAGTGGCAGCCCACGTGCTGACTAATTGTCTGATTAATTGTCCAATTAAACTTGGATTGCCCCCTGCCCCAAACTATAGCCAAGGAGCCCTCTAACCACCCAGGTAGTAGCCCCCACCCCCAAACCCCCTACTCACACACGTCCTGATGCCATATAACATGTCCGGCTCCATGTTCCCACCCTCCTCACCCCTCACTTACCCTCACTCAGCCGCCAGGGTTCTACAACAGGATCCGGATTCCCCAGCAGTGATAAAGGCTATTAGCGGGCTATTGGCGTTAATAGTACAGTACACACACGTCCCGTACAATATAAAGTCTATCATAAAGCACAGCCTTCGTCAGCTGTTTCTGGAGCAGGAAGTTTCCCCACTGTAATCTAAGAGATAGAAGGTCCTGTTAACCCAACCCGAATGAACATACCTGAATGTGCTTTTATTGATTTACAATTATGAACATAGGGTATCAGTATTTTGGTAAAAGGAAATCTTCAGTCTCACTCAGCTTAATGTATGACTCTCTACCATTGTGCCTAGGCAGGGAAACGAGGCACATATGTCGAGGCACTTCAGCTCATGCCACATTCCTTAAATCTGCAGCATGTAGAGAAGGTTGACATCAAGGTTGACATTAAAAGAGCAGGGTTCATCGCAACACCCCAGGAGCAGGCAGTATACAGCAGTATGCACAGAGGGGATCAGCTCTATATAGCAACGCAGTGCAAGTGAGTAACTCGTTGGTGCTACACTGCGAGCCACCCACCAATGCAGTTACGAGTTAGTCATGCAGCCTTGCAAACCAAAGAGAATAGTGCATTAAATCCCCACACAGTATCTTTAAAATGTAACGCCTAAAGCATGACATAAAGGGGACAGGGTCCATGCTTACAAGGCAGAATTGGGTGGTATATGGCAGTATAGAGGTAATTAATACAAATAGGGGGAGGAGGTTACTGTCAGCAGGCGCCAACAGCTGGGTGTGGGAGGGTGACAAATGGCCCCTGGTGCCGCTGTACTGCAGTTGGGGGAGCTGCTCCTGCAGTATGCAAGTGGTTGTATGTTAACCCTTTAAGGACGGCATGTTGCTAATAGATAACATTTGTCGTCATGATGCACTAATGCAACCCTGCCAAGTAATTCACTGGTGCTGCAATTATATAATGCATCATGCCGACCATTCGGGAGTGTTTCAACCCAATAGGGTCTTCATGATGCTCGAATTACTCGCCAGGACTGCATCTATAAATCATCACGACCATGTTGCATTAATGCATTATGCCATCCTTAAAGGGTTAACCGTCTACCTTCTCATGCCAAGGAAGGGTCAAGGAATCCTCCCCACTACACCCCGCCCCCTTTCTAACAGCATTAGCTGATGTCCTACAGCTTCACCGTGCATCTGCCAGGCTCAGCTACTGGCGTGTACGGTCTGGACTATCTAGACTGTACTGGCACAATAATGATTGGGGCTCCTGTAGAAGCCACGCGATTCTGTTACCCTTGGCCTTTCCCTTTTAGCTTAAATTCCAATTTAAGTCTAATTATGATTACTATCGTAGCCGCCAAATCCGCGCCTAACTCACCACTAACACTAATAGGGCTATTTGGGAATATTTTACCAACCCTATAAATTATATTCTTACAGAATTCTGCTTTGTTCTCAAAACAGTATCTGTCCTGCAAATGCTGCGTATTATCGGTAACAGATAGAACGTGACCACTCAGTCCGCAGGACCTCTACCTCATTGTACATGGTGTCTAGTTAGGAGCACACCACCCAGGGTCCAGCTGGACATGTGAGGGAGGATGGAGGAGGGAGGTAAGTGGACCCCATGTTCACATGTCTCCCACCACGCCCCACAACATGCCACCAGGAGGCTGATACCGTGGGAACAGTCTCAGACACAGTTACAGGTCATTGGTTCTGACTTCAAACGTTGAGAACTGACATTCTTGGACTGTCACTGTACGGATGGTGTTACATCTTGGTTGTGAGCCTTGTCCTATAGCAATGAATGTAGTGAACTCCTGATATCTTATATGCATCATTTAATATGGACATATTGGTCATCAAGGTACATGTCACTATATATACTTGAGACTCACCATATGGTCAATGTCGGGGCCCTTGATAGGGGGGTCCCCATGTCCCATGTCGATTTTAAGAAATGGCCATGTCACCATATCGATTTTAAGAAATGTCCATGTCGCCATATCGATTTTAAGAAATTCCCAATGTCCCATGTCACTATCTAATTTTTCTTCCCGTCCCATGCCACTAAGGGTCTAGGGCCATAATGTTGCACTGTCTCTCTATCCATGTATGATATCAAACACAAACTAAATTTTCCTCGGGTTCCTCCTCCACCCCCCTTTACATTATTCCCAAAGCAATCCCTATTAGAACCACACAGCCCCTTCTATTATCCCCAATACACATGTTAACAGTGTCCCCTGCCTCCCCCACCTCCTACTCTCACCAGATGTCGCCTCTCCCAAATCTCTACAGGTGGACAATATTTCATGCCACACCTTCCGCTTGGTAACCATGGTGACGGGACGCAGGTGTGACACCTGAGGCCCCCCACGTCATTAACAATCAGATTAGGGCTCCTGGGTACAGGCGACACCTACAAAGGGGTTGGAGAGGGGGATGTGCTATTATTAAAGTATTGCATCCACCAGGAAAAATTCAATGAGCTTGGATGTAACGCTTGTATTAGTGTGACAGATATTAGCTAAATTTAGATGATATCAACAAAATTTATATATGGCTTCAAACTGAATTTGGATGGCTTCACCTAAATGTGGATGGTATTGCTAGAGTTTAGATGGCTTGAATTTCAATGGCACCCACATTTGAATGGCAACCCTTGAACTTAGATGGCATCACCTGATGTAGGCCTAGGTCTGATGCCACATAGCATTGCATGGTTATTCAAAAATTATCATTAAATGCTATATGTGTTTAGTTGGAATCATCCAGTGGAAGATTGCCTTAATGGATTAGTGTGACACAGGTGTGGCTGTGGGTTTCCATATCAGGTTCTAGGGCGACAATGACACAACGATACACTTTGATATCGTTACCTGATCCTTTTACACAATCTGCTTCCAATGGAGGCCAAGAAGGCAAATTAATCCAATACCGCCTTCTCATTCTGTTACTTGATATAACTCCACAATGCCTTTTGATATCAGATTCTTATAATAGCATACAGATAACACATTTTCTTGGGTTTGTTATTTGATATCATTTGTAAAAAGAAATCGATTGTACTGAAACCGTCAAAAGGTGATGAGATTTATGTTGCTATTATTTTATATTTTGGCTCAGATCACCTTCTATATTGGAGACTGACATTACCACCGAAGACGTTACCCTTTAATGTGGACATCATCTTTTATGGTATGAAAATGCCGTCTGATGTGGGTTCTTCATCCTCATAATTCTGTTGGTATGGTAAGCCCAGGAATAACTGTCAAACGCATGCTAGAAAACATAGGTGACCTTTAAAGGCTTATGATATCTTTACACAATGCCTTTATTAGAATTCTGTAGTGTCAGAGTATAGAAAGCAAAAGTTCAATATGAATAAGTATGAATTACTCACAAAATCAGCAATTTAAACCTTTGGTAAGAACAGACCAAGAACGGATCACTGTGCTCCTAACTAAACAGTTGTAGAACAACCGTTTGATAATAAAATGTGTTCATGAATAAAGTTCTTCAAGCAAACTGCCTTATTTGATGGAGAAATTCCTATATTGACTAAATAGCTTAGAGATGCAGATACTGATTACTAAGAAGTAGCTCTTATTTTGCACCCCATACTTTGAGCTGCTCCCAAGTTTGCACCACATACTCTGCTATGTTCCGCACCAGCACGTTCCACCCATGCATTGAGCTGCTCCCCTACCTGCCACCTACCCGTGTCGTTGGTCTGCACATAAAATGTGCAACTGCATCTCTTCATATTTTACAGCCTTTCTTTGCACCAAATACCATGAGTTACTCGCATATCTGGCATCCCTGCTGGACCCTAACACCAAACTTTGCAGTCTTGCTTTGCATCAGATATCCTGAGTTACTCCCTGCTGGACTGCTGAAGCCCCATGCACACTTTGCATGGCTCCATAACCTGAGTACGCCTGAACATCTCCCCACTTGGAACCCCATATTTCACCCCCTCCCCTCCCCTCCTACAGGTTATGTTGGCTCCAGCCCTGGTGCACCCCTAGAGGGGTGTAATGCTACCCCCTGGACACCCCTGGACAACCCTGGAGCGGGGCCAGCAGCAAATTGACCATGTTGTCGGCGTGTTACTTATCGGCCCACTGGTCGGCCACTAAGTAGGATAAGGCCACCTGATCGGGCCACAGCAGTCACCCTGTCAACTCCAGGTCTACCTCTCCCACCCTACATCACACAACATAAACCCTTTAATGACAGCATGATGCATGACCCAGCCATGCTAATTTGTCTCCATGATGCAGCAACACAGCGCCCTACCGGTGCATCATCCCGAGTGTATGGGCCCCTTTGATAGTGTCAGCGAGTTACTCACAAGTCAGGTGCTAGTGCTGCATAAAAGCATCATGCCATCAAAATTGCATTTGGCGTGAGGACATTAGTCTACCCTCAAGGAGTCAACATTATGCTACCCTCAAAGGATTAACATGCAAAAGCCATCCAGTCATGGGGGAACGATGTAGAGCTCTGTTATAATATATATATATATATATATATATATATATATATATATATATATATATATATATATATGTATATATATATATATATATATATATATATATATATATATATATATATATATATATATATATATATATACCAGGGTAGCTCAAGTCCAAGTTGATGTTTTGATTTGGACGCAGCAGTCAGCTGCAGGCAAAGTTATATTCTCCACTGGGGTTAGCCTAAGAAGGGCGTCCCCATTGATAAATCAATTATTTCGAGGGGGAACTATATGCTTATAAATACTCCTCCTGTCCTCCCTATGAGATTGGCCATATAGATATGAAAAGATAGTTGCTGCTTGCCAGACACTAGATCATATGGTTTAAAATCACTTAATGTAGCTGGACTATCAGTAGTAGGGGGTGTAGCTTACATTATAGAAGGCTACGTGTTCTATATACTCCCCCTGAGATATATTCACCCTTTCCACAAACTATCCCCTGTACATCACACCTTGACAGGTTGACCTACCCAAACAAAGCTTAATTAGGTCATACATCAACTAATTGGGTCATATATCACACTAGGACTCAGCTAATTAGGCTAATCATGGTGGACCACCCAGTCACTGACAGCCCCCCCCTTCCCCTGTCTTGACAGCTGCTGTACCCCCCCCCCCAACCCCACCTGATGGACACTGACAGGTGACATCTGAAACCACACGTACCCAGGTAGTAGAATACCTACCGTTCATATTTCCACAATTGTGTAGATAAGCGACCTTTGATACATTATAGTAAATATTTGACTGACCGTTGCAACCAGACCTGCCAAAATTGTAAATGCTGGGCATGCAGTTTATATTACAGGGATAGTGTCTCAATAAATAGTGATCATAAAGTATGAAGCACCCCTGTCCCTGTAAAATCAAGTGACTGCACTGCACGAATGTTTGCATTTACATTAATTAAACTTTAAGCATATTTAATTCGAGCAGATGCCACTTAACGCCACTTACGTGCTGCTATGATCTTGCCCTGACATATTTATATGGCATTACTGATCTTAAAGCTGCTTAAAGTGTTCCTTTAAGGCATCCTAAGTTTGCTTAAATGCAAACATTCATGCAGTGCGCTGGTAATTTTGGGAGACATTGAACTACCTGGCAAGGGAGGGTGATGCTGAGCATAAGATAGAATGGAGACTGAGTAGGGGGTATATAAGATAGGAGAGAGGAAGTTGATCTTGTCTGTGGAGGACCCTGGAGGAGCGTGTAATCACTATCAGGACCTGCTACACCCATCTGTTACCATGACAACGCAGATAACAACCACATCTCCATGGTAACCAAGATGGCCGACCAACTCATCCTTCCTCCTCAATCCCCAAACACAGTCTTTGTTGTAGCTATCTCATTCTCCCAAACCATTCTTTCTTCCTGTAATCTCTTATCTTCACGCTCATATCATACTTCAGGGTTGAGATCTCGCTGCCTTTGGAGCCCCTTTTCTACTGTATGTATGTTAGATTCACATGCATATACCGGAGGTCGGCCATTTTCTATCTACATGCACTACTGATAATTAATTGCACTGCGCTGGTTCCCAACCTTTTTGCACCAGAAGTTCAGAACACCAGCCTTTTACAATATGATGCAGCCCTGATCGACTATCTCAGAGATCATGCTGCTGGGTCAGAGGTGATCAATACTCAAGTTCACATAATTATAATTCATAACTGACTCAGTTGGAGCATTTTGGCAATGTCATCGCTCACTCCTCCCATCTTCCTAGTTCTGTCAGCTTGCCATCTACTGTTACTATTGGCTATTCCATCCGCTCTAAACTTAAATAAAAAATCTTCTTCAGCACACCACCCTTAAAGGCGCAGGTCTCGGTACCCCTCCAGCGGCAGTCGGAGTGGAGCCGGGACAGGTACTCAGCCCTATATATAGGGGCACTGGGCCTTTAATTAGTGTTAAAAATGAAATAGAGAGGGATTGAGAGAAATTAATACAACTGAAGCTGTGAACTGCGGAAGAAGGGAGATCTCTTTTTGCCAACCCTTCTCAGCACTCCTGAAGGGTTTCCTGCGTATAGCATGTTTCCACTAAAAGTTTTATTTCTGGAACGCATTCTGTGCCTATAGCTCAACATGTAGCTTTTAGTATGGTTTATGTGAAGGTACATCACAGTGAAGTCGGCATCAACAGCTGCACCCACAAGTGCATACAAAATCTTGAGGCCCCCAGCACCCCCCCCCCCACACACACACCCTCTCCAAACTCTGCCTCCTTCCATCCTCAAACTCCAGGTTTAGTGTACCAGTATTTTACATTGCCTCTAAAATATTATCAAATATGTGTCAACATGATACACCATTACAAGGCCAGCCAGTAACTATTACTAGTAAACCAGGTTTTCATCTGCATGATGCCTGAATGCAGCACTAGCGAGTGACGCAATGCATTCAATGTTGATGGGGGTGTCTGCCTGGAACTTGGAAGGGTGCGTGCTTCCCCCTGACAAGTTGCTATAGCATCCACTCTGACTCTACACAGGGTAGGTTTGTTTTATGGTGGCGTGTTTCTAGCCTTGACCACACCAGCCCGTACAGTCCGTCCTCCTGCCCAATAACAACATGTCTGTAAATCTACCACGAGACAGATCTGCAGGCAGTGTGCGGGGTAGCTATACAGGGATGTTAGTACTACTGGTATGGAAACAACGGGACTCTTTTTACTGAGGCCAAATAAAAAAGTTTTGTTTCAGGTAACATGGGATGAAAATGTAGGGTCGGTAGGTCGGATTTAAGAAAAAAAGATTGTACTTTTTTTTTACGGTCCCTCTTCCATACCAAAAAAGTGGAAAAATGGAAAACAAATTCAATTCTTTTTTTGAAAAACATAAAATTGACCCAAAAGAGTGTAAAAATATAAATATTTTAAATTGCATGAAAAAAGTAGGGTCGGCCCTGTTTTGATAGGGTCGGTCGGGTGACCTGAAACAAACCTTTTTTTCTTTTAGGCCTGACCGCCAACGTACCCAGAAACATACCGACCAACTTTTACTCTGCCCACCGTCTTCCTTCCCCTTTCCTTCTGTCCATTTACCATTTTAGAGTCTCTTTAATTGTTGTTTTGGACTCTTCCTCTCAGTACAGACCCTTCTTTTTCTTTCTCTCTATGGTTCTGTCTCTGCCTATATAATGATAGCTGTGTCTCTCAGTCTGACTGTATCTCTCTCTCCGTCCCTATCCCATTGCTTCATTCCACTTTTTACAATTCAATCTGTTTTACAGACCATTAACCAAGAACGCCCTCAATGAGTTTAGTCCAAACCCCATTAGTAAGCAACTATGGAACATGCCTATATTTGGCAGGCAGTTCGGTCCGGGCTAAAGCTCGGGCAGATATCTTAATTTTATTAAATTGAATATTTCATGGGCCGGTGGCTGGAGGACCAGTCGTGCATGTTGTGAGGTGGGAGAGGGTGGGTTTCCCATCACTACCAAGCTGGTAGTGGTAACCTTATGTAGGCCTAACCATTTCAGAGCAGCATAGTGCTATAATGCACCATGGCGTTTTGCTGGGACGATGCATGAATGCAGCACTTTGAGGTATCTTGCCAGTGCTGCATCAATGCATCATGGCGACCCCGGGGGATTGCCACCAACGTGAAGGGACATCATGATGCACCAATGCTGCCCAGTCCTGCATCACCATGAAGACAAGCAGGGGCATCATGCTGTCCTTAAATGGTTAGAGCAGGCACCCATAAGCTATGTATGAGATGCTGTGTGGCTGGCAGGCAGCTAGAATATCACAGTGTCTGGGCCGTCACAGTGTCACACATTCACATGCATCATACTACTGCAAGGTGCCAGGACGTATGCCATTCTAACTAGGAAACCATATCCTTTCGTCTGAGTGCCCTGGAGTTTATATTTGGTTTCTGTTTCTCTGTAGGACTACAGAACTCTCTCCCTGTGTCTCCACTACATGTATACTGTCTAGCTCTCCCTAGACCCTTCTATATAATATTATAGTCCTTATCCTATTTGTTAAATCCCTGCCCCATCTCTTCCTCCTTCACTGTTGTGCTTTCACTATTCTCATTTTATCTTACCCCTCCCATCAAACAATATGCTTCCTTTCGCTATCCTCGCCTTGTATTCTCAGTCATTAATTGTTGCACTGCTATTAAAGTTGACTATATGTGGACAGTCGGGGGAAAAGGGTCCTCCACGTTAAAAACTCAATAATAAAATTGATGTCATCAGCTTTCCAGTGATATATTTTATAAGCAGGTACCACTTCTAGTTTTTGAGTACTGGCTCTCTGAATATGTGTGGTGACGGTCCAATCTTAAATGCCAATAAGCTCTATCTTCCTTTGTTTTAGAGATATTTCTATCTAATTAGCATAATTATGCTAATTACCAAATATCCAAACTTTTTCAAACAATTAGTCACAGATTTTGATCTAAAAATGGTATTTACATTCTGTTTTCAGCATAAAAATCTTATTGGGGTCTTCTTTCATTCAATTCTTTAAAATTTTTGATTTAGAACGAAAATCATGTTTCCATGGCAACCAACATGTGCAAAAACACCAATTTATGCCCAAAAACGTTCTTTTCCATTCCAAATATGGAATGTTTTCACCAAAAATGGAATCTTCTAACGTGGCCTATAATATTCTACATAAAAAAGTAGTATAGATAAGTTTTTGCTATATATTGGTCCTTTTTGGCTATATGGAGCCCCCTGGTGGCCAAAGTTGGTACTAAAAATCCCCCGCGGAGGTCCCTTTTCCCTTGTTGATCCACATATACATGTAGTATAATAAGCTCCCAATGTACCACAGGAATGTGTCAATAGTTGACAGGCATCCAGAGCCATTCCCATCATGTATGATTAATGTGTTAGTCATACAAACACTGCTGTCAATTTACTGCATTATCGTATTACACTTTTATGGTTGGGCTGTCTAGGGATAATTGAATGCCACATAGTGGCATATTATTATAACCCTTTCTCCCCATACCAACATACCCTTAACTCTTACAGTTATAGATGTACATGTAGTACAAATCTTACATGATATTAAATGCTTCCTAAGAAATGTCTTTCAATAACTAGATTTAACCCCTATATGCACCAACATAGCAATGGCAACAGAAAAGTAACGATGGCGCAATACATATTTTCAACTTCTGTAGGCAATTGGTATTAAAGCTGGGCCGTCGGAGAGCAAGCTCAGCATTTTCCATACAAAGACTAAAATAACAGTTCCGCCAGAGGGCAGCAGTGTCAGGAGACCATGAGCATTGTCCAGCTACAACATATTCACCCTATCTTGTGCCTGTAAGAGCTGAGCTACCAGCCCTTCGGAGCCCTGTTGTGAATCAAAACTGAACTATATCCAAAAGTGCCTATGGCCTCATTTCAACCATGACGTTCAAGCTTTAAGCTAACCACCTATTTTGTTTCTGGCTGCATCATAGAAATAGTAATCCTCATCCTTCAACTCCCTTATCTCAAATCTGTACTTTCCCATTGGCATTGCTACATTTTTTGGCACTAGTAAAAAGTGACATTTGTGATAGGGAAAAAAATCATCCATTTTTACATCCTATATAATAAGATGGATTTTCCTTTTTTAGTTTTATATGTCAGTTTCACTCTGTTGTATTAGCTGTACGTACTGAGGGTGACACGGTGCTGGGTGAGGCTCTGATTGAGTTGTAGTGTTTGTATTGGCTCAGGATTCATCCTTAATTAAATCAGAGTCTGTAATTATAGCAGGCTGTGGCTATCTGTACCAGGGTGACATGCTCAATTAGACATGTCCCTGTCTATCATACCTGACCCAGATTAGATCTGGAGGCTATAGGGTGTATGCGGTAAATTGTGGTTCTCATATGGAGGCAGCCATCTTGTCCCCCCTACAGGGTAGATATATACCAATGGTTATCTAGACATAGTCATTCACTACCTTGGCCTCAGTATACATAATAGTAGGTATAGGGTGTAAGCAGTTGGCCTGTAGAGGCAGCCATACTGCCTACCAACTGGCAGCCATGTTGTCCCCTTCACATTTTGTTGGAAGATAAAACTACCAGACATTCGTACTGCCAGTGAAGTTATCTTTTCCATCCAAATTCAATTTTTGAACTTGATGAAATACCTAGGTAGAGAGATACCATAGCACTAACCGAAAATTGAGCCCCACATGTAGGCCTTTATACCTGGTTTAAATTTACAACCGTCTGGATTCACCATTTCAGCATCCAGCAAAACATAAGCGTGGGTTGGACCTACTGCATCCTTATAGGGGGAGTGTCAGTCATTATAGCAAGCGGCTGACGGCCAAGTTGGGGGATGTGGATGAATTATTTAGCTGTTAGACCATGAGAATGGTGCCACAGTGGAGGTAATAGGGGAGATGGGGTCAATATGGGGGGCCATAGGGACAGGGGGATTCTATTTCACATAATACAGCTTGAGCATTTTGGCATATGCTGCATGATATTTCATGTCAACATTGATTTAGTCTGAGGTAGACCTTTGACGCATGTCAGAAGACAGTTTAGTTGAGTTGATGGTCATATGGCATATTATTTCATGCTCAATGTTGAGCAATGCATCTCTCACTTTTAAGCAGTTTTGTTTTGATGATGCATCCGTGCATCAGCAGCAACATCAATGCAATTCCCCAGTGATGCATGAATGCATTGGTTCATCATGACAACAACTGAATTCCCATGAAGCCCTGGGGTATCATGACTGTTATCTACAGAGGATGAAATCTAGAACTGATGCTCATATCCCTTACAAACCTTGTCAAAATCCTCTCAGCTATAAACAAGTGCACTAGAATCCCAATATGCCTTACTTTTTATCATTGAGGATTAAATCACATAATAATATCACAGTTATGTCAACATGTCAGTTTAGAGTTACTGTGTGGGTATAACCTCTCGTCATTGTCAGTGTGACCTGCCCTGTCTACCCTTGACCAACTGGAGGCCTGGGATGTCATGTATGGAGCCCTGATGAAGTGTCTGGCTGAATAATGAGGACATTCAGAGGTCAGCTAGTGGGGCTGTACATGCTGGTCTCCATCTGTACCAGCAACCAAACTTTGAGTTTTGATGTTAAAAATTCTCATTTGACAGGAATTATTGGTTTTAATTTGTATAAAACACACGTTAATTTCAACTAATGGTATTTTAATCTCCTCAAATTAAAAATAAACCAAAAAAAAACTCTTCCCTCTTTTTGACATCAGTTTCTTTCAAAGTCATAATGTTTGGATACAGCTTGTAATATATGTCATATAGAGCTCATTAGTGATAGTGAATGATTGTGGCATCCATAATTCTAAGGTGTCCCTGGTGACATATTCGCAAAGCTGTTGACATTTCGTCCTTCTGGTGGAGCTATAATCATAGTCTGGGGTTATCAGTAGTGTTTTACCCTTTACGGGCAGCATAGTGCTTTATTGCAGTATACATCTTTTGTCAGGATTAATGGATGCATCACTGGTGCATCAGTCTCCGTAGAGTTGATAAACTCTCCAACCCCCAAAGGGTATGCATGTATGGTGTGACAGCATAGCGCTTGAGGGTTACTCGCTGGCGGTGTATCATGAAAACATCTGAAAATGAAGCATTTGATGCATCATGCTATGCCTAAAGGGTTAACCCCCGCCTAACTGAGCCTGTGCACCGTCCCCATTCACATGTCTACATGTATAACTGTTCATGTATTCTGACAGACGGGACTCCACCCTGACCTCCCCACCACCTGTCATACACCTCCCCCTCTCTCCTCTACCCCATACCCCCTCCCCAGTATTACCCCCACCCTCCCATTGCCTCACTTCAGGCCCCTAACCGTTACATAAGGCTTTCAACCATGGCACTGAATACATGTATGCTTATTTCACCTCAGTGGCCAATAATTCTGCAAAGAATAAAAAATGCATGGAAAATGATTCTGTATTTCTATTTGATTTACCATTGCATCAGGGCTTTGATGGAGGCTAGTTTCCCTTCAGATGGACACCATTATACGGCCAGACAGATCAGTACAACTACAGCCTATCAGAAGTGTTGGGGAAGTGGGAATATTCTATGACATGCTGATATGACCACCTCGATGTTAAAGCATAGGGAACTACATTGTATGCCCCCATGACATACAATGTACATACCTATCTGTGATGTCACCCGTGTGGAACTAAAGCCAAGCCAAATATTGTTGTTTCCTTCACAATATAGAGACATGGAATGAATAGAAAATCCCATTGAGCAGGTAAAATCTTCATCGATCTTCACTCATTGGACCCTGGGTCGCTTCATGACCCAAGTCCAACTCGTGAAGAACGATGGACTATTTATTCCACCCCTTACTCTCTGTTTCCTCAGTACAGAGACGTGATGTAAAGATGTGTTCTTGTGACCACAGAGCAGGAGTCAGGGGGGGGGGGGGTTACTGTGGTGTTGCGTGTCGTCTACCATCAAATACTTCCTGACCATGAGACAGGCAGTGCCCCCCCTCGCACCCACACCCACACTCACATATACACAGGCTTATTGATTGGTTTAGTAGAACATCAGTAGGTCCCCCTGGATGACCCAGTAGCATGCATGTGAGACTGGATACCAGTGACATGTCCACAGCTAGAGGTATATAATATCTAGTGTCTATAGAGCAGACAACACATGCAGGCTAGATGACCATGTTATCATTATCTATGCGGTAGCTGCCAATTTGATATGACTAGACGCCTATGTGAGCCCCGATGTGTGCAGTCTGTGTACATGGAGGTATCAGTCTCCAAACTCCTCACAATATGGGAACTTCCAGGCCTAAGTCTTTCATAACTAAGCCAATTTTATATATCAAGGGGTCCTGGAACAAGGGTCCACTTCGGCCCTGAAATAGTCAGAGAGCCACAACACTGTCTTGCTTTTTTTGGTCTTAAGCCTTGATGATTGAGAAAGTCAACATTTTAGATGGCAGAAGCATTAGTATGCAATCGAGCAGAGCAATGCTCTACAGTGGTGATTTTGAATGTACATGAAGTTGGTATGAAGGATCCCTATATTGCAGGATAGTGGCTACATAGCATGCATGCCTGGGGTGCTGTGATTGTTCATACCACTTTAGGGTGTAGCCATTAGTCACATTTACTACTAATCTATGTTAATTTAGCATCATTACAGACCCCCATATAGCGTGTACACCCATTACATACATATCTATCACAATCCTGACACGGGATAATCCCATTATTGCCGATATGGACAACTTTTAAGTGTTTACATTTCAATCCATTTTCATCAATTTCTATGTATGTTTGTGCAGACTAAGGGAGGTGGAAATACTCCAGCACACGCTGGGCTTTACATAAAAAGGTTTATTTCTATTGTGTCATTGTTGTATGTTAGACTATTTATAGGTTTAACACTGGCCTTAAAACCTTGATGTGGGTGCCTGGATAGTATACATGGAACAAAGGCGGATCTACTGAGCATGGGAAGTGCCCAATTTAGGTCACATCCAAATGTTCAAAGCCTATACCACGTAACACTTGGAATAGCATAAACCAACCTTTTATCTGATCCAATTTAACTGCCAATATTATGAACATACTCTTTGTTTTAACATGTGCTGGCTTTTCATTTTTGATAAGGAGTATCAGCTGATTAACGGTTTTAATCAAATTTGGACATTTTTAAGGACGATTTTCTTTTTAAAGATCGGGTCTGCCCATTCCTGCCTTGTATTCTTTCACTTTTTAATTAAATGTCATGGGCGAAATGACCTTTGCTGGCCGATTGAATGATGTACCTCCCACCCTCCACCGCCTCTCTGCCAAATGCGTGTATATGCCACGAGTATGGGGGGAGGCTGCAACAACTTATTTCCCATACTGAATGTCCCATGGATGTCCCATCACCTACATCATATGACAGGAGGCACATAAGCCAATTATATCATTAATGTAAATCTAGCAGTAAGGTACAGTGCATAACGCACATCTGTTCATGTAGATGACTTAATCCTGCATAATCCCATATAGCCTCTATTGGATCAGTAGCCGCAGCTGATGGAGTATGACAGCCTGAATTAGCATACTAAACATGTATACTAACAAGGAGGGGCAGTGTGCGATAATACCCATATGGAATACAGTACACATGGTCCATGACTAAATACACTGAAGCCTAAATAATTCTTAAGTCCTTCAGCAACATTACACATACTTATGATATATGCATAAATATGCAGCTCTTGCCATGTGCATGATTGCACTATGTTGCAACTAGGCACATTTGTCGTCCTGATGCATGGATACATTAGGGGTGAGTAACTCGCTACTGCTCCTGAAGTGTCGCCGCTGTGACCGAGGTGACAACGAGGAAAAATACACCTTGAAACGGCTACATGCTGAATATCTCGATACATTTGATGGGGGGGTACCAAAGGCATGCTTCTGATATACTGTTCCTGTGCGCCTTAAGGTCAGCTTTTGTCCAGCTCTGGCTATGTCCCCCGATACCAACACACAATGGCAGCGCCCTACCAAGCTCCCCCTTGTACCCTATATATACAATAGCAGAGGCTTCCCCCAGAGGCCACACGGTAAGGTTAACCATTGTTTGGGAGATCGATGACAAAAGGAGTCAATAGAGGCGGGTCATGACCTGATGGTGTATACACAACACAAGGTGCTACACCCTGGTCACAGTGCGCCGACTTAGATACCTCCCCAATGCCAATGGTGCACACCACTAGCTATATAGGTATTGATATGTAGATGCTTTACCGTTGTCCAATCTTTACTGCTCCTCCAGGAGAATTGAGCTAGGTGTGGTACCCTGAGCAGCCTTATAGTTATAGCATGGGTAGGGGGTCTAAAACACCAACGCTTATACATTTGGCGATTATATAAAACAGGCATTTATGTTATTACACCAGCTTCTGGTCCATAATTTGTATTGAAAGGGCCCTTTATCACCAGCGTTCATACAAGACCTGTGCCTTTTTGAAACAGGGAGCTTATGATAATATATTGGTATGTTGGGTACATCAGCAACAGGCGTAGGCACATACTCGGAATCTATGACATACCGATATCATAACCACCTCTTTAGCCATAGGTATGATGTGTACGGACTAATATGTCTAACTGATGGCACAGCTACTGCTATCTAATTGGATATGCCCTATTATGGGGCAGAGTTCACATCCTTTCCCACACTAAGTCTGACATGGGAAAACTATCCCCTCCATATTTCAGTATCTATATTTAACTACTGGAGTGTATACATTTTCATATCATAATCAAAATGTTGTAGTATTTTACCTTTACATCATACATATATACCCAGCATATATAACATAAAGCAACCATCTATATTAATTGATATTGTACAATATTGTGCAAGAGCTAAACTCATATGTGCTTCAATTTCTGATATGAGGTATCATTTTTGAGAAATATTTTGACCTGAAAAAGAAACTTGTCCTGCAGTCCATTCCTGTAAAAACTAAGCATTGCAGGTACTGGGTAGATGGAAAAAAACTGATTTTGAATGTCAAGTTAATGCTACGCAACAACACAACGTCAGGCACTTACCTTGGGGGATGAAGGTCGGAGGGTCAACCACGGCTCCAAGTTCAACGTGCAGGAGGAAGGTCATGGTGACAAATAGCGCCCTCCTGAGTCCCTGCTGTATCTCCATGGTTACTGCTGGTATGTGCTGCCCTCTGGTATGTACAGGTAAATCCAATAATCACAGGTGTGAACAGGTGTAAAGTAAGGTAAGTAGGTGTGAAGTATAGATGTAGGTAGGTGTGAAATATGTGTAGCTAGGTGGGATGAGGTTTTGGCGTAATGACAGACTTCACAGCTGTCACTCAATATATCCTACGTCTGTCATATCATAGACATATATGCCACATACCATATCATGTATATGTGTTCACCAATATAACCACAAGCTTATCCTGGTGGTGGAATCCAATAGGTATGTACTCCAAAAGAGATGTTCTACAAGTATGTGTATATCCTATGTTGTAGCAGTAGCCTACTCTCTACCACTATAAAGGCACCCCTGTGTCTCTGGCTCCAGTCCCACTCACTGACTGAGTCCCAGATCCTGCCTGTGTATGGTTAAAGGGGCCCTGGTGGTGGGAGTTACCGCACTGTGAGCAACTCACCCCTGGATCCTCCTCACACTGAGCAGCTCACACTGAATCCACTCCTCTGGGGGCTGCTTGGAGTTATTCCCCTGATCTGTTCCTTGGTAGTAGGCGCTGTGTAGTAGGATGAGCAGTTGGTGAGGGGAGCTATTCAGGTACTGAGCAACTCCTGATCTGCTCAATCAATAACTGAGCACCTTAAGTAAAGCTAGAAGCTCACCTCAGGCAGCCTATAACCAACAGGGAATGCTTCTACGAATAGAAAGCTCTCCTGACAAAGAATGAGAGAAATATATTTTGCTCAAGTCTCAAAGCTCAAAGGTTCTCACTCATACTCCCTCTGTAGGCAATTACTTGTGAGTTGCTCGCTCTGCGTCTGGTGGTTAGTGAGCAGATTGTAGAGCAGCTCGGTGGTGATGAGCAGCTTGGGAGTCCCTCATGCAGCGGTCACCTGTAGGGGAAGAACAATAGACAGTCATTAGCACAGTGTAGTACAGGGAGAGGTGTGTGTGTGTGGGTGTGTGGGTGAGGATTGGGTGTGGCATGTGGGTGGGTGGGTGTGGGGGGGGGGGTTAACCCTTTTAAGGCAGCAGAGGTGCAGGTGCTAGCACCAATGCCTAATTACGGTAAAATCTCGCGTATAAGCCTAATTCGCGTATTAGCCGCACCCCTAACTTTGACCAGTCCTATAATCCGCACAAGGGTTGTGAAATTAAGTACTGTTGTAACCTTATAAAAACTAAAACAAACTATCAAATTAAAGCTGAGTCTTTTACGCGAGTTTTCACGGTAATGAATCCTACCGATCCTATGGGGCTGATACACTCTGGATGGATGGCATAATGCAGCACTGACTAAATACTTCCCAGCACTGAATTGGTGTAATTTGAAGACAACTGAGCATGAAACTTTGATGAACGTTAGATAGAGGGCTAATAGAAGAAAAGGTGGATGTAAAGCGTCTGATGATGAGGTTGAAGGGAAATCAGCAAGTTGGGATGTCAGCGAAGAGGGAATGTATAGATGAAGGCGGCAAGAGATACACAGTGGGGGAGGGCTAAATGAGGGACTGGGGACTAGAGACAAAGAGTAGGCTAGTAGACAGCTCTTATGCTTATTCCAGACACGTCTACCCACCATCAGATCCTCACAATATCATCATTAGCCACATAGTACCTCCTCTAGGCCCAAAACCACCACATTAGCAAGCACTCCCATTTCAATTCTACACAAATTGTTTCCTCTCTTCCTCAGTTAACTGCACATTGTGACAGATTTGGGTTGAGAAGGCTTCATTTGGTTATTATCCTTTAAAGGACTGCATAGTGAATAATGCCCCTGTCGTCATTATTTATGAAAACATCCCCGGTGAGTAACTCGGTAGGGGCGTATTCATGCATCATGCCGGTCCTAGGGTGTTAATGCAGCCCCGAAAATGTTGGCACGATGCATGAATGCATCCCTAGTGAGTAGGCTCACCAGGACAGCATAACAATAATCACAATGATCGGGATGCAGCAATATAGGGTTAAATATGATATTGCATAGTGATGTGATTTAGCCTCGAATTAGGCAATTGTCATAGCGTGAGGGTTACTTTTTATGTGTTACTGTAGTAGGCTGTTTATAAGAGCTGAAGATTGTGATTGTGTCCTTCTTTAGTTAGTATGTCAGTCACATCCGAGTAGGAAACTGTGCATCCTAGTAGACAGTGCAATAACATATAGAGGGAAGTCATTCTGGAGGCAACTTTGACTCCCTTTTGATGCTGTTTCTTTTCTCTGTGCAGATCTATACGACAATGGATACATATATACTAGATTATGGCGTGGAACCTTTTATGCTTGGCAGGTCATATTTCCCTTTTTAAAACACGTACTCATGATTTCTTCTTATATTTGAATATATTTCAATTATCTGCCTTCACCTAGAACAAACACAAGTATCAAGCAATGAGAGGACTAACTGACTAACACAGCAGATATTTGCCAGACAACAACAAACACACTGATTACGTGGTCCCGTACCCCCTCCCTCTCAGAACCCCCCGCCCCCCTCCACAGACTGTTTATCAATCATACTGCCTGACTAGATGATCTAATTACCCCTTAATTAGTCCTAATTACCCATAAACCCCTGCAGGTTGTGTACGCGCATGCGTGGGGTATGATCGAGGAGCACGTAACTCATGTGTGAGCTCATCCCACACAGATAATCTAAAAGTCGCACGCACGGGTTAGCTCTCCCAAGTGAGAGGACAGACGTTCAGAGCGTTATCTTAATAAGACTTTTAAGACAGTCTGAATAGTCTTAACTTTAGTAGAGGCCGCTTATGTCATTAAAAATAAATAATATTTTGAAAGTATTACTATTACAACTAGTATGTAATGGGGGGCTCTGCCCCCCAACCCCCGTTTCTTTTTCTTCTTTTTCTTCTTTTTCTTCTATTAGAGACATCCTGAGTTCCTCTGAGCTGGTTGCTGGCTCGAAATGATTTATTTTTGATGATAAGAGCGGCCCTGGGTAAGACACTGAATTAAGACTTTAAGATGTCTTATTAAGATAACGCTCTGAACGTCTGTCCTCTCACTTGGGAGAGCTATCCAGTTTTTGCCTAAAAGTCCCTGCCCTTAGTCTGTAGTGGCATCTCAGGTATCCCAGGCTGGTCATAGGGACATTGGGCAGGCATGATCAAGTGATATTTAAAGATGACTGAGGCAAAACAACATAAGACGAATGCCTTACTCAAAAGGACTTTTGACTAAAATGGAAGCACTAAGGTGAGTTGGTCAGTACTGACCAACCTGGCAATATTAACTAACCTAGGTTGGTTGTATATAGGGAGCCAAAATATGACTTACTTGGTTAGGCACTAGTGACTGAGAGATTGACCGTATAGGGAGCCATTGAATATCAGTGCATACACAGAGAAATTTTCTGAAGAAAACTCCCTCCACAAAATTCTACTTCAGACGCTGTGTTTCCATTTACAGTTGAGATGTCCAATGAGAGCAAAAGAGGGAATAATAGTCCCCAGTCATTATTCATATCAACACCGGCCTCATCAGTTCCAGACCCTACCTTATAGACTTAAGGTGTATTATATGCATTCCCAGCATCTGGCCCCATCACATAATGCTGCAAGTAGTTTATTGCAGCGTACAGGTCCTACAGATTACCCGCCCAAGCCCATCTACGCATCACCCCTAGTTAGTAAATACTCACAAAGATGGGCAGTTTTTGATGCAGTCCCAGAGACATGAGACTGCACAGGGGATGGAAGTTGTCAGGCCTCACCAGAAGGTTTATAAAGATGTATAGAGACACCGACTAGTCGGGCTTAGCGCTAACACACTTTAAATTGGGAACACTGGGTGGGCTCAGTGTTGGAGTTGGCAACATCTATAAAAATGAACTAAAATGATTGGAAACGACCTTAGTAGAAACATAGACGACTACTGTCCTGCTAATACGATTTCTGAATGGGTGAATAGGGGAGCAATGGGTAGGGGGAGACCTGGGAGATTAAGATAGATGTGAGAGAAACAGAAGGACAGAGACAGATACAGATAAACAGAGAGCTATAGAGAGACAAACCTAAAGATGGAGGAATACAGAGAGACACAGAGACAGAAAGACAGAGGGGGAAGAAGATAGACGGGGCTGGGTAATGTGTAGGGGGGGTGAGGGATTGAGACAGATGAAATAAAACAGGAAGAGATGACCTGAATGTATTGATGAAAGGAATAATTATAGGTATAATAAAAGGCAGACACATACAACGAAGACACAACAAGACCCTTGCAGTTAGTAACAGTAACCTAACATTAACCAGAAGGTAACCTTTGTTTGCTTCCCACCCAGAGCTTATACCACATCCCACAGAGCAGCCTAATATAAGGTGGCACCCACCTGATGGACTGCTGCTGATACCTGTCTGTGCTAACACCTTGTGTCACCTCCTGATCACGTAACACACACCTGGTGCCGCACCAGGGGCGCTCAGGTAGGCCAGGTAGGGCAGGGTAGTGGGGTAGGTGGGGGTAGATAGAGGAGAGGCAGGCAGGGAGGGAGGGTTAGAGCACCATGTATATACATAATGTAGTGGTAAATTTAGGGAAGGATAGGTTAAGGGAATGGAAGGGGAGGAGAATCAATCGTGAGGTGATGGTAAAGTAAGGCGAGGGTCAGCAGGGGGACAGGCATAAAGGAGTGGGAAAAGGAGGGACCAAGATATACTGAAGGGGTGGGGCAGGGACACAGAGAACAGGTAGGGGGCAGATGCCTTCTGAAGGAGTGGGTCAGCCTGAGAGAGAAGGGCAGAGGTTGGGCAGGGGGATTAAAGAAGGATTGGACAGATGGAAAGATCCACAGCAGGGGTTCAGAGGGGCGAGGCAGCAGGAATGGGGAGAAGGGGTGGAATTAGTAGAGCAGGAGGCATGAATGACGACTATAGAAGAAGTACCAACGTTGTGGGCAGGCAGGGAGACTGCCCTGGAGGTGGTACAGGTGGGAGATGTTACATAGGTAGATGGATTACACCAGCTGACAGGAGCACTGAGTAATACCACACAGGTGTGGCAGGTGAGCAGGCTATCCAGGTAAGGGGAGGGGCACGAGGTGTGCCCAGGGTTAGAGAGGGGTTAAAGGATTTAGTGTGTTGGGGAGGGGAGCAGGAGGGGAGGGAGTAGCAAGGACAAGATGGGTAAACATTGCATGAGAGTCAGAGATGAGAGGGGAGAAGTGGATCAGGGCATGAAGGGAGGAGATGATCAGGAAGGGACAAGGGCAATGGAGTGTATATGATATACTTACTGGTGGTATGAAAGGATAATAAGAGCTGTGATGAGAGGTCAATGAATTATCGTGAGGGGTTGGTGTTGGGAAGGGTGGCACGGGGAGAGGGAAGGGAGGGAGTAAAGCAGGGACAGAAAGGGAGTGGAGTGAACGGCAGGGAATGACAGGGCAAGGTAGAGCTAGGTTGGACGAAGGCAGGGAAAGGCAAGTAGTATTAGGGTTAAGCATTGGGTCAAGGGAGGCCATGGAGGGAGGGTAATACATGGCTGTTGGCAGGTGGCTTAAGGAAAAGGGGAGGAGGAGGTCTCAGAACGTGCCTCTGGGCGGACCACCCAGCCTCACCCCCTAAACCACGTGATACCTCGTGATACCACGTGACCAGCAGGGCATGACGGGAAGACGCCCAGCCACAATCACACCTGACAACGAAAGTCACGTGACTGGGATTTAAGCTGACAACGGAAGTCAGCTGCTGCAGCGCCGTCTACGGGGGGGGGGGGAGGTACACAGTCCACAGCAGCATTCACCTCCCACAGCTCTGTTGGAACAATTACCCTGGCTTTCTGTATATATAGGGAAATATCAAGGCTCTAGGAGAAAATGGGTGAATTAATTTTGCCCCGTCCATCTAGAGGGGTCAAACCCAACCCCTTCACCCCTAAGTCCTCCATACCTGTTGTTAAATAATGACCACTCCCTGCCCTCTATTTAAGGTAGCACTCACCTGCAGCCAGCATGGTATACCCCCACCTCCAGGGCCTCCCATGTACAGAATGAGGTAGGGGGAGGTAGGATATGGGTGAAGTACAGCGGAGAGGTGAGGTGGGAGGAAGTAGGGGTGCTCTGACTGCTCACTTGTGTCTAATAGGGGTTGGATACAGAGTCATAAACAGTAAACCACACCTCTCTCTGACTGTACACAACTGTCTAATAGGGCATGGGTGGTGGGTTATAGGGAGCACACCGGTCACTGATCTCAGACACAGTACAGTGGGCACAGGTGCCTATTCAGAAAGAGATGGAAAAATATGTAATATCATAATCCCTATTCCCTCCCTCCTCTTCATGAGTGTGTACACTCTGAATCAAATTACTAGGTGGAGATTGAAACTTAAAAAACTGTTGGTATACTATAGTCACCTAGTTTTCTGGGGCGTTATTTCAAACATATGACAGTATGCCCTGCAAGCTTCACTACATTAAGAGTTGCATTTTGTTTAGATAAAGGTTAGTACACAATCATAATCCGCAAATATGGAAATTGCTATTTAAGTTTCTAATCCTGTAAACAGATGATTGATTCATCTTGTAAACATAACAGATTGATCCCACTTCCGCCTACCTGAACTCTAGTACTAAAGGTAACGCACCCAAATACCACACATGCCTACATGATTACATACTTAACCAAACCACATGCCCTAATCCTTAACTCGCGCAGCTGTTATTCAATCTGATCAAGTACAGAGTCTATACCAATATCTAATTAGTTCAAGCCTACAGAAGGGGCATCAAACTCTAATGCCCAAGTAAAACTTGTGTTCAGGTTACTGGACCTACTGCCCTCATTTTTGCCTCTTTCGGGTATTTTGCGCAGAAATGTTTTTGTTTGGCAAAATGAGTGAAATGCCAGTAAAAATGACTAGATTCATTAAACATGTTATCGTCAAAAAGTCCAAAGGACTGAATTCATCAAGTCATCTTTAAACAAATTGGTAAAAAAAATCGACCTACATAGCCTAATCTTTTGGCCATTTTGCCAGAACGTCTTGGTGCTTAGTGCTTGACTAAAGACCTGATATCTACATTAGCTGGTGGTGGCTGAAAATGACGTCAAACAAACAAAGACCAAAGTCACATACTGCCACTTTGTGTCTTGTGACAGAATGGTCGTCATCAAACAACAACGGTAACTATTTACAGCACCTGGTGGCTAAAGCAAAAACTTGCAAACTTACTTCAGGTCTTTCACCTTCAACTCTTCCAAAGCAATAAACAATTTACACCCCACCTTTCTCTTTACCCCAGGGCTAATTGAGATCACGCTAGAACTGTTGCGCTGTATGTCAGCAGTGATTACCAACCCCAGTTTAATCCCAAACACACGAACACATACACACAACGTGTGCCAACAGGCTACCCTTGGTGTCAAGTGTGATCGTTACCTGAGCCTGGGAGTTACAAGACTCACAAAACTATAGGGCAGCACTGTTGCTTTATCTTTCTTAGACATGACATCTGATTGACTAGGACTCCTGAGGGAAACAGATTCTTTTATTGGTTCAGATATTCACGCTGAGATAGTCTTTTACACACTGTAGCACTGCTACATGTCTAATTAGAGTCTGCACAGAGCGCCAGTGTATGTGTAATGTCACTTTTAAATGATAGAGTCCACACCTAAAATGACCACCACCTCATAGACTGTGGTCTGTCAACTGGCGCGCACTGGCTGTACTATATTTCTATCTGTTGAGCATTATAATCAATGTAGAGCAATTTATCATGTGTCCTTGTCAACCAAAACAACTGTAGAGCAGTGTATACTGGCCTGGGTACAGGTCTGAATAATGAGAGTGCTATATGAGGCTGTTAGTGGGTGGGGGGGGGGGGCAGTTCTGGGTATAGCATGGGCACCTGGCCAGCTCACCACTTGACCAGCTGGTGCAACATGTTGTGGTATTTAGCTGACCACTGCAGGGTCCAGATCCAAGTTAATCATCTAAAGGCTGTAAAGTGATTTAATACAAAACTGATGCCCGGGATGTATCATGCTGACCCTAGGGGTTAATATGGGGGAGGTGATTATGTGAGGTGCAATGTGGAACCACACTAAAGTACCTTATACAGATCCACTGAAATGAAACTGAGATGAACATGATACATCCTGGTATCATGCTGTCCTCAAAGGGTTAACATTCATGGTAGTGTATATTATGGATCTAGCCATAGCTACTTCACTGGGTTCTATGTGGGGCTAATTCATGATTTGTTAACATGGTTTAGCATTGTTTGTCCATGGTATTACTTGATGCAATGTCATATATGTAGTTCTAACTATGACTATGCAGAGTTTGATGGTCTAAATATATATATAGATAGATTAATATGTATGAACATACTTGGATATTAATGTAAAGGATCACAAGAGGGACTAGCACCGGACTACCACATGAGGATAGTCGTGGAGGCATGAATTAGCAATATTTTATTTTACATTATGTGCTAATCAAGCATGGTTTTGTAATGAGAAATAACTTGAGTAGATGTACATTAGGTATTGACCATTTAGTGTATATTTGTAGTTGAATACGACAACCACCAGTGCTCTCAGCCCTCCTACCTCTTTGACCGCCACGACCACCTTCAACCCTAAATCGATGCTCCCCTGTACAACCCCCAACTGAACCCAAACGCTTACCACCTCCCACCTGGATACCACTTGAGGGTACCTTAAGGTCAGGGTATGGTCATTAAGCGTGCCTTAGGGGCCTTAGGGACAGAATCCCGTCGTTAGGAACACCTCTGGGGGTTGTTTCATAAGTAGTATAGGTCGATAACAAGGCTCAAAATAAACCTTAATCCCCCAAATGCCTACTATATCCCGTTTTTAACATTGAAGTGTACCTTTCCCATGCAATAAAGCCTACGATGGCAAAACACTCTGCCTCAGCTTGTTCAGCTGGCACTTTTCAATGTGCCTTTCACATTTATTGGCAAGGAGTATATTTCCGTGATTTTAATCAGTTATCAAAGTCCCCTAAATCGTATGTCTCATGAATGCACCTACCGGTACAGGTATTGTTAGACCTGGAGCTGAGGTTAAGGCAGATCCCCATTTACAGGCTTTACTATACACCTTTATTACTTTGAGGACTGTATATCACCTGAATGTTATATTTGGGTAGGTACACTGGAACCACAGAGGTAACACCTCAATACTGGTATTACATAATTTGGAATAAACAAGTTGTGTCAGCTAGTGTTATGTGTACCACAATACTATATATTAGTGTTTACCAGTGATACTGCAAGCCATTTCCAGCTAGGTATTCTATTCCAGCATTTGCAGCTCCCATGGCCAGCGCCATTCCATTGGGAGAAGGAACCAGAGTAATCGGGGTGAGAGTAGGGGGGTTTATGGGTTCACCTAAGTGTGAAGTGCTCTCACCTTAGAGCAAGGTGCCAGCAATGGTTTGGGGTTTAGTGAGGGACCAATTACCGTGTTTCCTCCAGGACATGAGGGCTGCTAATGGTAGGTGGTGGTTGTCGAAGGATAAAGCCTGTAAATTGGGGCTCTATAAAACATGTAGAGGTGAGTGAGAACTGGGGTAGGAGTGGGGTTAAAGCTCTACACCAAATCTCGAGTTCAATGCAAGGTTGGTCCCTGGGATTCATTGTTATAGTTTGACATCCTAAAACAAGCATAAAACAGTCCCTTCAAATGACCTTGAAAGACTTGCAGTGAGAATATCCGTAAGAGTGCCAGCCAGCTTACAGTGGTTATTTTGAGTTAGCCTCTCATAACCATAGTCTATCAATTACGAAGGTATTCAAAACAGTCGCTATTTGGCATTCACCTTCACTTCTGATGATTTTTGCTCTTATGGAGAAATATGTAAGTCTTGCGAAGGGCAATTAAGATTGATCCTTTCTGAGGATACATAAATCATTTCCTGAGGTTACTAGATGATCAAAGCAGTTTCTCGGTAGTTATAAAGGGGATTTGGCCTTGGGCCTACAAAACACCTACTTCATAATGAGGAGGTATGTGATCATATCCTGTAACATGCAGGGTCATAAATGACAGTATGCCTTAGGAGTTTAGGAAAGGGGGGTGTACATGGGACCAGGCAGTGAGGGTTATAGAAGGGGAAAGGGAGTGCTACAGACCTGCAGACAGGCAGGCAGGCAGAGGGCAAAGGGGGGGGGGGGTGTACAGCAATTAACATCCCCCTGAACACATGTTCTTCGAGTTCAAACAGACATATACCTACTTCATACCATGATGGAGGAGAACCCCTCTTGGTGAGCACCTCACCAGACATGCAGACCTCAGAAATGACATGTTTGACTAGGGGAATCTAGAAACTGTGAAAACACCAATTTAAACCAACCTTTGTAGAGCCATTCCTTAAGGTTTGAGCAGCCTGACCCTGTACTGTCAGTTAATACATACATGTACCCATAGTTAGCTTACTTATGTAATGGATCCTCCATCCAGACTGCACTCCGAAATGACATGTTTAACCAGAAAAACATGGTAGCTGTGAAAACTCAAACCAGTTTTGTGAAGTCATTCCCAAAATAAAGTCAAAGTGAGGTTAACCCTTAAATGGCCGCTATGCACTTTCTCACAATCATGTACTGATGCAGTCTATTCGCCAGGGCTGCATTTATACATCATGCCAACCCTTCGGGTGTGTGTCATGATGCTTGAATGCAGCTGGTCATGAGGACAGAGGGCATGGTGTATTGAACCAGGACTTTGCCCTTAAATGTTCAGGCAGACCTCCATGCCTGTGCCTAGTTAGTAGGTAGATGTACGAGCTGGTTACTGGGTGAGCATCCTAGCAGACATGCTGCCCGTGTTTATGACACACACGTGCATGAACTGGTACACACTCTCACCCCACCCACCAACATAAACCACACACACACAGACAACTAAAGGCTACAGGGTGCGGGTTATCTTCCCTGAACCCCTCCTCCTTAACACAGCAATAATTACTAATGTCTAATAGCTGCCGGTGACATTTGCATGGGCACTGCTCAGGTCCATATGTAGTAGATAACCCACAAGGACCTAGGGGTATGGAAAATAACTACGACAGACTGACTGGTGTCCTTATAGGTCACATGCCATGGTGTCCTTGTGGGCACCCTTACACATGGGGCTGGCAATAAGTACTATTCATGTATCAGGCCATGGGGGTAAACCACATGTATCATGTGTTGATACAGCCATCTCTATACTGCCTTGTTGTACTTCATGTTAGACAGTAAGGGCCTATTATAGATAGAAATGCCTCCTTCTCTATCAGTCTATGTATATTTTGTTGAACTGCAAACTTGTAGCATTGTAAGTGAACAGCCACTAAAAGTGAGCGCATCAAATGAGAAGACCATATGGCATCTACACTGAGCATGACACCAGAGAATCCGATGCAGACATGATAATCATCATGCCTACATGTGTGAATGATGTACAAACCTAAACCACACACACTAACAACAACAGGTTAAAGGGTTATGACTCCTACCCCCTCACCTGAGACACCCTCCACCTACCTCCTACCCTACCTGGTGGTACCAATCAGTCCTCCAAACCATCTCCAGATGCCACGCCCACTACCCTTACCACTCACCTGTCAATCATCCCCATTCCCCCATCGCTATACTACTAAGCTGTCAATCACACTTGTCAATCATCTCTTCCGCCCCTCCCCATCCCTTGATAACCCATGTCAGAGCAGGTCACATGATACAGGATTATCCCGGCATGCTGTTGATGTTGTTGCCATGGTTATATGTAGAAACAAATATGGGATAACCTCCAGTATGATAATTTCGAGGCTAGGGATGACCTGATTTAAAAAGTCAACATCCATGTAATTGCTTTCAAATCACCTTCTGTAACTGGAATTAAAGCTCTATTCAGACAGTCGACTTGCAAATGCATAATCAAAACAATTTATTACTCTTAAATCTGCATCTGCAATTTTCTGTCACTGGCCGTAGACAGATCAGATGTGTATGTAGCCCTATCCCAAGTAGTAAAGATGCTCCAGGTAGGTCACGCTAATGGATGGATAAAGCAGATATTACCCTCTATAGGCCAAGGCCACAAGAAAAAGGAGGTGAGCAATAATGGCATTAGAGAACAATCCAAGGTCATCCAACAAACAGAGACATCATAATTCCCAGAAGCATGCTCAAGTCTCAATGTCGGTCTATGTTATTTTCTAGGACCATGCTTGACAAGGTAAAGAAGATTTGTCGGTAGTCACATGACCTCCCCTGTTATGCAGGTCAATCCTCAAGGTCAACCCCCCCTAGCAACCCTTTCTATATGTAAGGACTCCCAGCCCTTAGCAACACGCCCCGGTCTTTCATTCCTCCCTCTTTCTTCTTCTTTCTTCAATACATGTCTGAGCAATTATTGGTAGAACGCTCCTCTCCCACATGCATGGCCGCTTCAGAACAGAAAACACCGGGGCGCAGAAAGAAATATCAATCCTCTGTACCTCTCACCCCCACCTGGCCTTACAAGATACCACTTGTGGGTGGGCGGGGCTGGAGTATAGTGTGGGTGGGGGGGGGGGGAGGGGAAAGGGGGAGAATGGAGGTAAGTGGGTGGTAGGAAAAGGGATGGTAGAGAATGCAAGGGGGACAGGGGGACAGCGATACAAAGAGACAGAAACAGACAGAGAAAACGAGAGACAGAGATATAGAGACAGAGACAGACAGAGATAGAGACAGAGACAGAATCAGCACCGGGACACAGAGAGATAAAAAGGGGGAAAGTGTCTGGGAAAAGATGTAAGAAGAGAGTCGACAGCATAGAAAAATAAATATACAGAAAGGGGGGAGAAATACAAATTGAACAAACAACCTCCTCCACTGCCTGTCTCATCTCAATCTCATCAAGTTGTACAGCCACTACTCCCCTCCACCCTCCCCTCAGACGGACCCAGACAGACACCTACACAGTGAGCCCCAGGCTGGGAATTGCACGAGTTACCAGAGCAAATATAAGCACGACCCTCAGGAATAGGCCGGGACACTGGGGCCAGCGCCAAGTAGATTGATATAAAATGTATGATTATTTTTCTCTCACGATAGTCCAGACTTTTGGATTTCTATCTTGTATCACTTGCTTTATGACTTAAGGGAACTTCATAAATTGTGTCACCAAAATGAAATACAACTATTTTGTAAACCGTATGAGAGATTATAGGAATATGATTCAAGAATAAAGGCGACATACAACTTCATATAGTTCTACTTCTCCTCACTTGTATTCCCCCACCCATGCATGTTTTTCCTATTCCTCCTTTTGTCTCTATACTTCGAGATATAACCATCATGCATCTCCAGCTCCTTTCTTGCCTTCCACTATGTTTCCATTGTATTCTGTGTCATGCATTGTCTCAACCTCATCCCAGACTGGACAGCTCTATTCACCAGGGACATTACTCCGTACAGACAATACACTCCTGCACTGTCAGGGCTATACTTCTTGTCTCCCACAGGGCTGTAGGGCTGTAGGTAGGGTGGCCGGAGGGTCTAGCTGATCGCCCACTTCGTATCTGATCCTATGTTAAATGACCCTTTTATGATATGCCCTCATTTTAAGTAGGGAGCAGATAAAAACTTCTAGTAAATTTGTATAAAGAGATCCTGAATGGGTCCATCACATACAGGCTGGAATAAGCATACAAAATTGCATCACTTGGTGTAATTCAGGGAGAATGCTGACAGACCTACAGATTTTGAGTCTGCCTTGAGCTGTATAATGAGTAATCACCTGCAGCTATCATTTAGGAGAATAGGCACTACTTGATGGTAAAGCCATGTATCAACGAGATTCTTTTTTTGATTGAAGCGTCTTGAATGCAGGTATCCCCTGGGGGGTCCTATATCATCTTAAGAAATTTACATCTTTTTGAGATATGCCACCCAAAATTGTCTATTTTCCGTGCCCATTTTTTCATAGAAGTTTTTAATTGGTAGTTCACGGTAAATTACTGGAGATAGAGCTAAATCAACTCAAAATAATGCATTTGGAATGAAAATGATACAACCAACCGCCAGCCAGCGTCAGGACATCTCCTGGGGGTCATATTTGGGTCTGAGACCCCAATCTCAAGCATTCACATCATATATATAACACTAGAGGGCCTCCCCTGTCATACGGTTATATAGGAAATCTTAGTTCACTCCTTAGACACTGTAGCATGACAGGGCTATGAGTGAGATATAGGCATGGCATGTCTATCCTATGCAGATGTTCAGATCTGTCAGAATGGTTTGGGAGGTGAGGGATTTGTAATCAGCTACAATCAGCTACCTAGTTACTGCCTCGACATAATAATGATAGTTTGTTAAATGCGAGTTTTGAGGCTTTCTGTACATATAACATGTATATATTTTTGATAGATATCTAAAAACCCCCCCTAAAGATTGTTAAAGAAATCGAGACGGGTTGATTGTGGTGTATTTAATACATGCTTGGTGACTGTTAGAGCTATAGATAAACGGGTGAATATGTTATTGGCCTCAAATCGACTACATAGCATAAGATCGAAGTTGGATAAATTCAAGGATGATCCGGCGAGATTCTGGTCTGAAGTGAATGTGGTCTGGAAGGGACCTAGGAGGCCTTTAGCAATGAGACTCAAAGGAGACGATGGTAATATGGTTAAGGATATAGATCTACCAAACTTTGTAAATACTTATTATAGTGAAATTGGATCAAAATTGGCTTCCGTATTCGTTATTAACACCCCGCCAACTGTGCTAACAGAGATGGATGTTGATCTAAACCGACCTAGGCTACAGCTAGGTATGTTAGACCTGGGTCGCGTTCTGAAGCTGGTCAGGAAAATTAAAGTGAACAAATCTTCCTGTCTAATTAATATTAATTCTAGAGTGATAAAGGATGCCCTAGTACATGAGCCTGGTATTTTGGCTAAAATTATAAATGCTTCTATCAATTGTGGTGTTTTCCCGTCTTGCCTAAAGAAGGCTGTAGTAATACCGTTGCCGAAGAATGGGGACCTCTCTTTGGTCACGAATTGGCGACCTGTTAGTCAACTGTCAATTTTTTCTAAATTATTGGAGAAGGCAGTGCATTATCAGTTGATGTCATATTTATTAGAGCACGACATAATTAGTAAAAGGCAATATGGGTTTATGCCAGGACGTTCTACGACTGACGCATGCATGGGTCTAATTCAAAGATTGTATGAATGTCTTAATAGGGGTGAGGTGGTTGCTGTGGTCTTCTTTGATCTAAGAAAGGCCTTTGATACAGTCAATCACCTCACCCTACTAAACAGATTGTGTGAAATTGGTTGCAGTGATACTTGTGTTAATTGGTTTAGAAGCTATCTAACTGGGCGTAGCCAGTCAACTGTTATACCGGGAGTTAGTAAGGACCTTGCTATGTCTGATCAGTGTATTATAACCTGTGGCGTCCCCCAAGGGTCCGTTCTAGGCCCTCTCCTCTTTAATATTTATATAAATAACATTGTTAGTGCCCTACAAAACTCGGATTTCTATATGTATGCCGACGATTTAGCGATTCTGGTTGGTAATAAAGATCCTCTAATTGTCCAAACGCTGTTACAAGATGATGTGGATAGACTCTGTGTTTGGTGTGATGAGCACATGTTAACAGTAAATTCATGTAAGACCCACGTGCTATGGTGTCATAGTGTTGGTGATAAGCGAAATTTCCTAAACTATGATCTGAAGCTAAAAGATAACAAACTGAAAGTTGTGACCTCATTTAATTATCTGGGCGTCTTAATTGACGAGGTCTTGAGTTTCGAGGGGCATTGTAATAAGGTATTAAAGTCAGGAAATACCAAGCTGACGCACTTACGTAGGTTAAAAAAGCATATGGATACGCCGCTGGCTCTCTTAATGTATAAACAAATGGTGGTACCGGCTCTTGAATATTGTGCCTTCATTTTTGAGAGCGGGCCTGAGGGTACATGTAAGGCGCTGCAAACCATTCAAAATCACTGCCTGCGCTGCTGCCTGGGGATAGTTGATCCTAGACTGATTCGTACAGAAGCGTTACATGTCAGATGTGCTTGCGAGAGATTGGCCCGTCGTAGAAGGCGTAGTATACTGAGTCTGATGTATAAACTGTCCAGAGTAGAGGATAACCTGATAAGACCTAATAGGGTGCTACGAAGTAATGTGCTCTTAAAGTTTAGGTTACAACGCCCTAAAGGTGAATTGTACCGGAATAGCCCGATGTATAGGGGTGCATTGACATGGAACAAGATAGATGGTGCTATTCAAAATGTCACGTCAATGGCCATGTTTATGTCTCGGATTTGATGTTCAACGGTAATTTTCCCAATGATGATATTTTCTGGTTGATAGTCTAGCCTTAACGTGCAATCGTGTGTGAAGTGTGAAGACTCCCTGTAAAATGTCTGATGGATTGGTAAATTGTAAATTGTAAATGACAGGCTCTATGTGAATTTAATCTGGTCTTGAACTGACTCACCAGCTGTTTGATTCATTCAAGGAATGATATGTTACGAAACGATGTTCAGTGGTTCGATGATATGACCTGAATTATGTCTTCTGACTTTCTACTATCTTCATTGCCTACTAGAATGTTGTACGTCCTGTTTTTTCTGTGTAGTGATTTATGGAGAATTACTATCTTGATAATGCAGAGTCTTGTCTCTGCTTCTGATATTGTAAAATTTGAATATAATTGGTGTTTTTGTATTTATGATTGAGATGACACGGTATTGAAAGGCGCAACTTGTTGTGTATATTGTTGTCAATAAACTTCTTCAAAACTCAAAACTCAACTCAACCCTCCGGCCACCCTACTGTAGGATTATGGCAGTCTACAAACTACCCATTCATCCTTCAAGTTTCCTACTATTCCTGTCTAGGCATGGTCGGCACCAGCGCAAGTTTTGTGTGGATGGACAGGGGCGGATCCAGGGGAGGGGGGGGCGAGATCTGGGGGTCCGAACCCCCCTTTTGATTTTTCTATTGATGTTTTCATCTGCCGCAACTCGCAGCGTTACACTTTTCAGTCATTTGGTGTTTGGTTGACCCCCCCTTTTCAAATACCTAGGTCCATCCCTGATAGAAAACTGTCACACCGGGGCCAGTTACTGGTACTATCATTGGATGAGGGAAATATATGAATGATTTCATAATTATTTGTTGGGAATTCCTTGCATAATGTTTTTGCTGTCTTTGGTGACGGTACCTCGTTCTGGGGTGTGGACTGGATCTTTATCGTATATAGGGGTGTTTATCTACTATATCTACATGTATATATCTACATGTATATATATATATATATATAAATATATATATATATATATATATATATATATATATATTTATTTATATATATATACACAGCATATAAAACCCTTCTCTACCCTCATCCCTCATCCTCCGCCCACACAACCTGACAACCCACTGTCACTCTGACTACTCCCCCAATGACCTTCACCTTCATATGACCTTCACACGACCTTCCAAGGGCATCCCGTGACCTTTATCCCTCTACACAGCCTCCTGACAGGCCTCTGTCAGGCTATCTTACATACGGGGCTTCACAAAGATAACAGAGAATCAAAAACAGACAAGAAAATGGAAAGAATATTGATATGAAGTCTCACCAGAGAAGGATAGTTTCAGTTGAGTCTGATAAAATGTCAAACAAGATGTGGCAGGTTAGGGTTGATACAAGGAGGACTTCAAAAGCTTATCTGAACCCTTTAAGGATCGGATGATGCACTATGGGTCATGTTCATGTGCCGTCATGATGCACCAGTGCAACTCTGGCCAGTAATTTATATGCACTAAGTTGGTGTATCATGCCGGCCATGTGGGAGTGCAGTTCATGAATGCATGCAGCGCTGGTAAGGACTGCATTCCTGTAATGTCAAAGCAGTGTTATAACGTACCTTGCTGACTTTAAAGGATTAAGGTCAGATATGAGGTATGGTGCTCACAATTGGGTTTCTGTATAGGGGTATGGTGGGTTCTACACATGCAGGCTGCCATCTTGTCCCCTCACTTTGCAATCGCTAGTACCTGCTGTCACATCGAGCCAAGCCTTGTCAGTACACTAGATTTATACATCCCTAAGATGTCTATATGGAACATTCCTCATTGGAATTGCTTTATAATTGAGTTGGGTAATCTCAAGTGTGCTAATGCCATAGACAGATCCTACCCCTTATACGCTATACTCTGATGTCATTTCAGTTATGAGTATGATACATGTAGAAAGAAAGGGAGAGGAAGAGACCAGTAGGAGTCTATTGACTCCCTGCCACCTCCCCCAGGGCATCACAGTGGACCTGTTAGACCCCTGTACAAGGGTACATATGATCGTGGTATCTCTGCACCCAGTGCCACCCCTACACCCACCAGCACACCAGACAAGGTGGCTACATGCTATGTTAGCCTCCCTAACCTTGTCATATCTTACAGATACATTATCTCCCATAACCCTGCATGTTCCCACAGCCCTCCCCGGGGTGAGGGTAATCTTTTACCCCCTGCAGGTCTAAGATAGAGCAAAGTATTCCAGAGATACCAGAAGTAGAGGCTAGTCCCATCCCTCATGGACCCCCCCCCCCTACACACACCCTCTACCTACTCAACATGCAAGCACACCCTCAATAAGTGTACACAGAGAGAAGAAACAGCGTCAAAAGGGAGTCCAGGTGGCCTCCAGAATGACTCCCCTATAAAGGGAGTCACCTGGGGGAGTCCTGCGGCTCCCCCAGATGACCTCTTTAGGTCAGCCAGAGAGTCACCTAGGCTCCCTTAGGCGACCTGGACTCCCCCAGAGAGGGGAGTCATTCTGGAGGCAACCTGGACTCCCTTTTGACGCTATGTCTTTTCTCTGTGTACATGCTATATCCCCTTTACCACTCTACACTATCCCCATACTACATGGTCAGTATGAAACCCACACACTGTAAAAGATAATGATAAACACACCAAGCATAGTACAAAGGCCTATATATAAATTAATGTATTTCGGAGATACCATGTAGATTCCACTTTCACCTACCCCTCCCCATTAACCTCCTATTTCTCCCTACTCCCCACTTCTCCCGATCTCTACAGTCTCTACAGATTTTCTTGTATTTTGTAAATCTTGGATACTCCTACATAAACAAGTCACCATATCACACAGAATCTAGATATGGGAGCTATGTCTGTGATGCAGCCTCAGATCAGATATGTGGAGCTTCTCTGTAGCAGCATGGACAACTAGCTTACTAGATAGACTGAACACCTTATCAAAAGCTGCATAGTGAACATCTGAAGGCTGTACACTGGTATAGAGAGTATTTATTTATGAACATCATCTGTAGAGTGCAGAGAGGGAGCGAGGGAGGCGGAGGAAGGAAGGGAGGGAGGCTGGGTGGGAGAGGCACAGGGCACTATAGATGTTGTTTTGTTGTCGAAGGGATTACAAGAGAGAGGATAAGCAGAGGGTAGGCAGAATATAGGCGGAGGGTGGGCAGAGGGTAGGGAGCCAAGCATTATTCGGCCATGAGAGGAGGGAGTAGCTAGGCCATCATAGAGATATGGAGAAGGGCGTGAATGGAAAGCATGGAGTGTGAGACAGGACTACCTGTGTGGGTAGGCAGAATAAAACCATGCACACAAAACAATGACTCCCTGAGGGATGCAGACAAGCATGCAGCAGCTTCAGCAGCAGCATGAAGAGGAGGAGGAGTAGGGAGGAGAAAGAAGACCCATTCTCCTCCTGCGGTGACAGAGCCTTCCACAGGTGATGGATGTTCCCCCTGCCTGTGTGTTCCCACGGGGTTATAGTCCTACCTGCACTCCCTCCACAACTCATAAAGGTCCTGATGCTACACTGTACTGCATGGATGCCTTCCACTACTATGTTCAGGGTGTTGATGGTCCATGGTCCTGCCTGGGCACTTTCCACAACTAGGTAGGTGTCCTGATGGTACTCAGTCTCCTGCCACAACTGGTATTGGTCCAGATGGTACAGACCTCTATTTCACCCGCATCCCCTCATCCTCAACTCGATAAGTGACCTGATGGTACCTCATCCTACCCAGCCTCCCTCATCTAAGTAAGGATCCTGAACTCCTGATAGCCAAAATGCTAGTAATTGTCTCATTTCCGTAGAGAATATCCAATGAATTTACTGCAGTATAGCCCTTAGCCATTGCATACCACGAGCAGGGACCACTAATTGACGGACAGACCTCTAGGCTGTCATGGGATCCGGAGACCCCTGGAGGCGGGTGTTTAACCTAAAGATGATTTATCACATTGTCTCCATGCCCACTGTCAGCCTACCACCCCCAATGAGCACCAGCACGGCATACAATACATGCTACTGGAGCAAGATGGATTAGGTATGGAAAGGGAGGGAAGGGATGAATAAGAGGTTGTAGAAGGGTAAGGGTTGTGTAAAGTAAGTATCAATGAGAGGGAGAGATGGGGGAGGCAGACAGAGAATAGGCATGTATGTAGAAAAGGGAGTAGGAAGAAGGACCAGGATGAGGGAAAGGAGTAGAGTGAGCAGGATAAGAAGAACAGGAGGGATGGGGGACCAGGGGAGGAAAGGGGAGCGAAAAGATTCAGCATAAAAGAGGCCGCGTTGGTAAGGGGGAATGGAAAGGAGGGAAGAAAAGGGAAACCAAAACAAATACACCATGAATCTCATGAAATGAGCACGAGCGCCATCCTACCATTGTACTCTCAGTTGGGATGGGGGTAAAAAGGTACCATGTGAAAGGAGTTCTAAGCGGAACCGGAAGTGACCATCCGTAGTTCCATTTCCTATCGGTAGGAGGCTCGTCACCTGGAGCCTGTGAGGGTGTGTATGTGGGGGCGGGGGGAGGGGTGGTAGACCGCCGCGCCCCCTAGGGGGTGTTTAGGCAGCTGTGGCTACCTTAACGTGGGAACACGTCACTTGGACCCCAAACCGGTTGGACCCTAGCCTCTTGGACCCTAACAACTTGGACCCTTACCATTTGGACCCCAAAACATAAGTCAGTTGGACCCCAGCCCATTTCAACCCACACTATTCCCTACCACTTGGACCCCAAACTGTTTGGACCCCAAACCAGTTGGACCCTAAAGAATTGGATCCTAATGTCCACACTTCCTTGAATTGTATACAGTGTAATAATTATCATTCCATAAGTATACAGAAACAATGTTTGTCATTACGAGTTCGAATGCTACCATATGGTGTGATAGATTGCCACATATTTGTCTGATATATTGCATATGGTAAGATGGTACATTCATATCATGAATACAGAACTAAAATTACTTTGATACAATGTATGTATGTGACTGCTAGGCCCAAAAAAAAAAAGGTTTGTTTCCAGTCACCCGACCGGGTCTACCCAAGCAGGATTTTGGCTACATGCCGGTTTTTAAGGCTTGTAAATCGGACAATTATTAAGGATTTTAGAGCAAAAATTGTAACATAATCAGTTTTCCCCAAAAAAATTGGGTGACCAACATTTTTTATGCACCATTATATTTTTCATGTCATTTGTTACATGGCCGTTTCATGATCCGTAGATGGAATTGTAAAAAAAAAAAAAAAAAAAAAGTTGCGGCACGATGTTCTAGGTACTTACATGTTTGTTGCGCCCCCCCGCTTAAGGGCATGCATAGGATTACTTTTTTTTTTTTTGCTACATGCCAGTGTTCAGGTGTTTATGTTTCATAAATCAGAGAATTATTAAAGATTCTAGAGTAAAATAGTAAAATAATGATATCTTATACGTAAAACCTCGCGCATAAGCGATAATCAAATCGGCATTGCTGCTTATAAGATCTGATGATGTTTAGAACAACCGCAAGGCACGACACAATGCTTCTCAATGATTTGATGTTTGTTAAACCCCTCCCCTTTTCAAATTCCCACCTCCTATAGTTCAAATTAGCCTATTGGAGTTTTGAGACAAAGATGAGGTACTTTTTAAAAAAAATCTGAAACTAAATTGCCCTATAACGAGAGCTACTTCCAGGCCTTCCAGGATAGTAAACCAAAAAAAAAAAAAAAAAAAAAAAAAAAAAAAAATCCGACCGGCCGGGTCTATGCTCTGGGGGCATGTTACTGGAAACAAACCTTTTTTTTTTTTTGGCCCTATCTTACACAGTTGTGCAATCATATATAATGGGCATGCATGAGCCCATGCAAGAAAACATGTATAGAAAATTTGCATGCCATTATGAAGTAAGGAAAGGTAGGCATATTCATTTAGAAATCAGAGCTATTGGACCATGGGTTCTTGAAATTCTAAACATAATGCTAACAAATGGTCAGCGTCAATCCAGTCAGGGTCCAACTGGTTAGTGTTTGAACTAGTCTAGGGTCCAACTGGTCAGGATTAAAACTGGTTAGGGGTCCAACTGGTTAGGGTCCAACTGGTTAGGGTCCAACTGACCTTGGGGTCCAACTGGTTAGGGTCCAAATGGTTAGGGTCCAAACGGTTTGGGGTCCAACTGTCATGTATCCCTTAACGTATAGCTCCTGGGTGGGGTGTGGTGGTAGTAAGGTATGGAGTGCTAGCCCAGAAGAGGCAACAAGTGACAAAGTAGGCCAATTCCGGCCAATTCTAGGTTATTTCACCCATATTGACTGTATCGCCTTTTGCTAATTTGTCTTGGTTTGAGATTACAAGCAAATTCCTTCTGAATGGATCTGTAATTCTGGTGTGCCCAAATGACTTGCTTTGTGACGGTTCGAGCCTAGTAGTGTTCGCTTGATTCCCATGTCATAAGAGATTGCCCTCATACATCCTTCCAGACTGAGAAACACAAATTCTATTTAATCCCGAGTGGCAAAAAGGCCGAAACAGTTAATTAAATGAGGCAGAAATATAATCTAATCTATATCTTAAATTAAATTAGATAGTTGTCTAAAACAGCTCTCCATAGTTGAGTCCCACAGGAGTCTGTTCTCCTGCATGTTGCCCCCTAGCGGCTGAAATGTGTTTTACATGGTAGCGGCGGAAGTACCACAGCGATGCATTGTGGGACTCCTCCCCGCTGTGAATACAAAAACACTTAACCCCAAAGCAGGTCCAGACCAGAGGTAAAGCAGTTTGGTTACGGCTGTGTAGGTTAGGTTAAATAGGGGAATACCTAGTAGAAGAGGATCCATACATTGTGCTGGGTGGGAGAGGACGGTTTTGCAGAGCAGCCTTTTCCAATAATCTTTCCCCCCCTTTTGGGGGATATTTCTATTTTATTTATACAACCTATTGTATGAATCTTTAGTTGACAGATCGAACCCCTGAGTATATACTGAGATTGCCTTTCTATGTTTTTTGTTTATTTTCACATTCTTTTATCACGGCGAGCGTAACATACCTGTGAAGTTCAGTTCCATTAAAAATAAAGTGAGGAAGGGGTATACACACACTTTATATATATATTCCAAATTTAAGCATTAACACTACAAATGTATTTTCCTCTAATACTACTAGTATGCTACAAAGTGTAGCTCTGAACTCGAAATACATTTAAAGTTGTATTAAAAAAAGGGGGAGGGTCTCGTGCACTGTACCTGAGGGACTGGTTCAGACGGAACAGGACACAGCCTCAACAAAAAGACTTTAACAACGAGTCTCACCTGAAACGTGCAAAAAGAACCAGATTAGTCATGACACAGTACAAGACACCTAGATATGAGTCATACACCTAACACAAAAGCAGTTTGAATGAACTTCTTTACATCTTGAAACATACACTTAATACCCTAGGCTACCCTACACTCCAGCTTTTAAAAGCGCCTAGGTTTAGATGCCTCCTTATCACAGGCGTGTATACTAGAGGGATATAGACCAGCCCTTATAAAAGGGCCAGATATTAGTGCTTCTCTACCAATGCACATACTTGAGACCCGTTGCTGAATTGTGACAGTGCAGTATGTGTCTCCAATATTGTTTCCCCTTAGAGAATTTACATTCTTCTTGTCCCACCCCACCATATATAATTTGATGTAGAATTAATATTTCCCATCAACCATCGTTTTACATTTACAGCACCCATTTGCCACAAGTTGTCTGTACCTCTTGTCACTCCCCTCCCTCAGCCCAAATACGACCCTTTGTAAACAACGTCCCAGGTTTTTCACTGAGTTCCCTTCAAATATGTGGACAACCCCTCATCAACGGCATGTTTATACCCCTGTTATACCTATAGTTGCTGCAGCAACATCAATGCCTCACAATATACTCCGGGAATATACTGTGCTTCAGATGAACAGAATGGAGGTACAAAAACTGCATGTTTAACAAATACCGTGTGGGGCTCGGTACACGAGGTGATCGGCTTTTTGTACCTGGTGCAGGCACGAGGCGGTATGTAGCTGCGGGCAGGTAACTCTAGTCCATTACTCCCACCTGTGTGATCTATGGGAGACAGGGCAACACCACCCCCGCCCGTCTCCAGGTCCCTAGCCCCCTCCCCAATACCTCAGCACTATTCTTCCTGCCCTCCCCCTGTCAACATATAGCCCTATACAGAATGCTACATGCCCCTCGACCGCCAGGGGGATCAAGAAGTCATTGAATATGATCCCCCTCCCCTCAATGAGGAAAAATATATAAGAAGACATGTATAGGAAAACATTTTTCATTCAACAATGATTTAAATAGCGCAGGTGAGAGAGCGCCATAATATATAGTCCATAAACCACTGCTCCTGTACGCCCATCCTCCTCCCCATCCCCTGGCACTTCCTCTCTGATACTCTGATATAGATACACGTACATAAATATCTAACGGTATCATGTTGATATCTATTTCAATGGGGCCATCTTATCTAAATAATACAGTACTTATGACTAGATAGTATCTCTGGTGGTACATTATAGATTACCAGCAGATGCATATAAATATACCAGGATATCGTGGTGGTGTCTATTTCAATGAGAGTATCTATCCAAATAACAGTGTACTTGCGACTGGATCTGAGGCTTGGGATAGTAACTATGCGGCGAAGGGTGTTTTGACGGCGAATTGATCTTTACATTAACATACATTTGATCATCTATATCAGTACATTTGTAACGTGTTTTTAACATCTATAGATCATATAAGCTTTATAGCAATTATTATTCACTAGATTTATCACTCTAGATATGAGCAGGAGGCAAAGACGCTTTTTATGTCCCTAAAACTGCTGATTCAACTGACAGCAACTACACGTGCTCAGTCCCCTTAATATCGCCCACAAGTAGAGGTCAGCACTGAGTGACCTACATTCACCACATCCCCCCATTATCGCCCCTTGACAACCACTTCCGGCGCTGGCCGCTCAGACATGCGCAGTGCGTCTGACGTTTGTTACGAAGCCCTGAGTGTTGTGCAACACCGGAATTAACGTGTCCAGAGACGGACCGTGGGCGAAGCCAGAATTAGTGGCTTCTAATTAGAATATTTTTCTCTTGGCTTCCCTTCCCAGGGTGTTAATATTGTTGAATATTGTTGAGTCTAATTAAAGTACAGCTAGGAAGTAGTAAACTCAATCATTATCATTAATCAACATTTGACTGATCCCTGTTGTAAATAATGCTATGAGAACAATGTAATAAACTTAAGTGAGAAGCCCCATGGGAAGCCATACTGATAAAAGAATCATCAGATGTCATTGGCACTAGGCTGGATCATCGAGGTGGATTATTCGCTACTTCCATCAAGATGGTATTACACTAAACTCCCAAATCGCATAGATTTATCACATGTACCGCCCTCGCAATAACTAACCACCTTGTTGCCTCCAGAAGGAAGCCACTGTTGGTCCAATGCACTTTGTAGACGGTTATCAGATGGCGGGGGAGGGGGGATAGGTTCTAATTAAGTGGTGCTAGGATCACCCTGGTGGTTATCTCGGTAACTGGAGGAGATGCTCCTCCAGCATCTCATTCACTTAGCATTGATTGTCTCCTCCCCAGCAGCCTTCTTGCCATACCTGCTCTCTCTGCACCCTCAGAAAAGTGAGAGTCATTGTCGCTAAAACTACCCTCACCTGAGGGTCAGTCCAGTACCTGACCCTCAGCTGAGGGTAGTTTAAGCGACAATGACTCTCACTTTTCTGTGTGTGTACTGTCACAGATCCCTGTGCAGTCCCTGCTTCAGAGAGCCTTGCATTTCTTCATTCATTTTCCTTCGGCCTCTCTATCCCTCTCCTTTTATCTCTTATCTCCATCCCCATACCCCCCCCCCCCCAATTACATTTTAGTTCTCTATATGGGCGTCTCTTGTCTGTCTGATTGTCTATGTCGCCTTGTTGGAGTTCTCTTGTTACATTTTCTTTCTGTTGAATGCTGCTGTCTGTTTCTCTGTTTTGCTCTCCTGGCCTAATTTTTGTCTTCTCCAATCCCGGACCTTTCTGTTACCTGTCAGTATTCCTTTAATGACGGCATTGTGCTTTGTCATGATGCATTCACACAGCCTCATCTCTTCTCGCTCGGACTCTTTTGCCCTCTCCCCTTCTCGATTTCATGGGATTTCCTCGATTTCCTAGCTATTCCTTTCAAACCTTTCTTTATGCTTCCTGTGCCCCATCCCCCTTTTAGTGGACCACCTATGCCACCTTGCACCCTTATTGTTTGACCCTACCAGGAGGCATGGGGTGATGCCGTGTGGTTCACATGGTCATTCTGACGCCTATATCACAGATCACTCTCTGCCTATAAAGCCATATCTCTCTATAGCACAGGGAGATAACCAGGGGATCAAGCTGGCATATTGGTAGTCTCTTACACGCAGCCCAAAGGGGTAATGATTCAACAGGGTATGATGCTGAATGCATGGGTGAGTGATGATAGGGGAATTTAGAATTTGTCAATGCACTTGTCTCTTGAGAGGTATCTATGGGAAAATAATTTAAATTTAAATTCAAATCATGCATGTTATATATTCAAAAAATGCTTTGCGAGCTACTTCAGTACCCCTTTGGTAACAGTCCCAGTAGTATGGGTGTAAATGGCGATTTAGACACTGTCGTTTGTGGTCTGTTTCTACACAATAGCAGAGCTAAGACTGGGGGCCCTTGGGCTGCGTGGTAGACTCCATATTGGGTTGAACCTGCCCAGAATGAGGTCAGCAGCTGGAGAAGCCACACCCTCCAGGGCCCCCAGATTCCACCAACTAATCCCTCACACAACCCCCCCCCCCACTTAGACCACCCGCCCACAGCCAACACCAGATCTACTTTGGGACATCCAATAGCCAGGGTACCAGCATTTGGACGATTTCAGTGGATAGGAGCAGTACTAATTTTACTCATTAAGCTTTTGTTTTGGGTATACGCCAGTATATTAGCTACACTATTTGTATAATTTTCATGACAAGATAATGTCTTTGCAAGCTTTGACCACTCTTCTACTGATGACACATCTAGATTAGCAACAGAAAATATTATCGCTGAGGACGATTTTTGCCATCCAAATATTTCAGCGAGATTTATCTGTATTCATACGCGTTGGTACCTGCCCTCTGATGAGCTCACACAGCACCCAGCGGCAAGAAAGTAGTTCCCACGTGGTGTTAATGTAACTGGTGACAGGGCAAGTGTCACACTAAGAGCCTGGCCTGAGACTGTTATTGGTTCCATGTTATTTCCAGCCGTTCTCTGAAAGAGTCACTTTAATTATACCCCTCTGGGAACGACATGAACTCTCCTCCTCAAAGCATCTAGTAGCATGGGCGATAATAGAGTAAAAGTTCCCGTTAACTACTACTGAGCGATAATAAAAGGACGGGTTAACATCCACCACATGATTGTCTTCCACCTATGACGTCATCATTCTCATTTCCGGTCTGTGCTAACGTCTCAAACTGGCTACCGGAAGTCATCAGAATGCCCCGACGGCTGTCTGTTATCTGCTCTCCTATTGGTCAGTTCCCTGAAGGTGTGGCAGAGTGATGGAGGGGAGACTCTGGGTACTAGAGTGGGACGAGCAGTAGAAGATTATAGTCCGTAAGGGATACTCAGCCGCTATTGCATGCCGGGACAGACATGTCCTGCAGGCTAATGGCGCCACCTCCTGGCGGGTTACCTCACTAGAGGCGTATGTGTGTGTGTGTGCAGGGGGGGGGGTGGGAGGGTTGCAAGGGGCGAGGGGGAGGGTGATTACTAGGCCTACTGTTCATGCTGCCTCTTGAACGCCTACTGACTGACTGACTGACTCAGCCTTGGTTCCTAATTCTGTAAAGGAAGAATTCTCTGGTCATCTGTGAGCTACTGTAGCGACTTGGAGAGTGGACTAGTTGTCTTGATACCCATACATCATACCAATGATATGAGGTTGGTGCACTCAAAAGGATCGGTATGGTGCTCAAATGCAGTGCTGGTGAGTTGCTCACCAGTTCTGCGTTGGTGCACCAAGATGGTGAATTCATTAAGCCCTGCGCCATCATGTCATCCTTAAAAGGTTTAAATTTGAAGTCCTCAAGAAGGATTCTTTAGTCCTACTTTTAGAGGCTATGCTTAATGTATGTAACTAAGTATTATCGGGAGTAAAGAGGGCGGGGAGTCACTGGGGGATGATTACAATTATTTAGGTTCTGCAAACTGCAGACTCAGCAAGTGCTGTAATGTTGAATCCAGTCAGCATTGAGAGTTTGAGGAACTTTCTGTGGAGCTACTTTCATAGATCACTTTCTAAACACTCAGAAAATTCAACTATAATCTGATAATACTCACATTTGGCAAGCTTTCCCCCTGAGGTATATAGCATATAGCGCTTTAACAGTAGTGGTTTATTTATATTTAAAGGAACATCGAAACTAATATTATACATGAATTGCAAACTTTGAGTCCATATTCATCAAAGCACTTGTGACATCCCCAACACATAGTTCCTGCAATACAAGGTCTACAATAAATACATCATATTGATGACCTACACAAGAGATCCACACTGGTACATTACAGTCATAAAGCTTCTTTACCATCTATTGAATTTCGATCCCCCTTCCTATAGAATTAGCCAAAGCTACAGACTTCAGCTCTAGACTGACTGCTATCCTCTATCCTGTATTCGGATCAATGTTTACTGGAGTGTAGAACGATCAATTCTATACAGCACGAGGGGGAGGGGAGGGCACAAGGTGCATAAGGTACACGAGGGGTAATGGGTGGGGGTCTGCCAGTGGAGGGGGAGTGGGAGAAGGAAGGGAATATCAGAGGGAGGGTGAGAGGCAGAGAGGGTAGGACAGAGAGAGCGAGGGAGGGAGGGAGCAAGGGAGGGAGGGGGGGAGGAAGAAGAAGCAGGACATATACAGGGAGCGGAAGGAGGAAACAAGGAGGTAGATAAGACAGGAAGCCAATAAATGAGGAGGGGGGGGGAGATGATGGCGGGAAGGGAGGGAAGGAAGGCAGGGGAAGGCAGGGGAAGGCAGGCATGGGAGAAAGGCAGGAGGAGAGAGGAAGCCAGTGGGTTGGGGTGGTAGGCAGGCAGGGATGTGTAGGTGTGACATGGAAAGGGTTAGTGTTATAAGAGGAGGAGGGGGAGGTGGTAGGATTAAGTATAGAATCAATAAGGATGAGGTAAACATCTCTTTATGGGGACCTACAAAATGTGAACTCTGTGAACGAGGTTCCAGCTCCGTCTACTGACTGTGGTGGATTGCCTTTATAGACTTGTGGGCGGACTCCTTTATAATCTCTCCACGTTTCTTCCTACTTCAATATAATGATAAAACTTCAGAGGGCATTTCTATGCACAAAGCTTTCCTAAATTGATTATAGAATCTGTCAGAAATTGTAAATAGATTCCAATAATGAGACGAAATGATGCTGGCTGTCGTCGTGAAAGGCACATTGACGTTGAAGGCTAGACAGCCCGGGCTAGGCAGGTATAGACTGGTTAGCGTTGGAGGGTAGGTAGAAGGGGTTTAGGCTCCTGGTCATGGCATATTATGGACCGCTGCGTCTGAACCCTAAGTGGAAATCCGCAGGAATCATTAGCGGAGGTCAAAAAGGTCAAGCGATCACGTGAGCTATACTGAACACGTCAGCCCAGGATAGGATAGGGGAGGTAGGAAGGGGGCAGTAGTAGAGAACCAGAAACAGACCCATGATGGGGGAAAGGAAACATGTGAAGGAGAGGCATGGGGCAGGAAAGAAGTATACTGGCATCAGAGTGAATAGCAGGGGCAAGGTAGAGGTAGATACGAGAAAAGGAAGAGGGCAGGAATATCATATTTGGAGCAATGGGGGAGGGTGATTGTATAAAGGAGTAGGAAAGTGGAAGAAAGCATTGGAATACAGCATTTGGAGTGACCATGAATTGATCAACGCAGGGTGGGACTGTGCGGTTGGCGTGACGTCCGTCCCCCAAATTAACACTTTCCGTGTTACCACCCCGTGTTATGGCATTATTATCCGCAGCCTGAGCGGCCATTAAGCCGTGTCGTTCCGTGTTTGGTTTCGTACCTACACGCGTTACGGCCGCTTAGCCCCTTGTTAAGTCCTATCGACACCTCATGACTGTTAAAAACATAACGAGTTGGTAATGATATGGGGGGCTATGGGGGAAGGGGGTAGGATGGGAGGGCGAGAATCGGAGTGGGGGGGGGCAGGCAAGAAGTAGGAAGGGGGGAGCGAGACAGTGACAGGAATGTAGGCAGATAGGGAATGAAACAGTAAGGTAAGCAGGGAGGGAGGCAAGCAGACAGCCAGGGAAGCATGGAGGGAGGGAAGCAGTAAGCTAAGCAGGCAGGGAGGCAAGCAGGCAGGGAAGCAGAGGGGGGGATTGGGAGGGAGGAAGAGGAGGAAGGGAGGGGACAGGCAGGCAGGTCAGGCAGGGCAACAGGCAGGGACCCAGGCAGGGCAAACAGGTAGGGAGGCAGGCAGGTAAGGAACAAAGGCAGAGGATGGTAAAGGAAAACAGAAGAGCAAATAAGGAGGGGGTGTAACCGGGTTACAAGCCATCTTGAATTGTCATGGTTTGGAGAAGCAAGAATTGATTTTCTGTTTTCACCGGGCTGGGATAACGAGTTTCAGGGTAACCGAGAGCAAGCTATTCGTGAGGTTGGCCACAGATTTAAGGTTTTTCCCTGTTTAAGCTAGCTTTTCTTTTGGTGGCCTAATTCTCCCGTTGGTATAATTGGGCAGATGTGATTTCCTGGAAATAAGAAACCGAATTACAGGTCCTAGAATTCAGCTTTGGTGGGATAGGTTGGATGGGGACTGACACTCCCAATAGGGGGTATAACATACTGGGAATACATAATATGATGGAGAGTGAGACAAATAGGCAGATATGATACAAACACAGTGACGAAAGATAGGGTGCTTCTGAGCAAGACAGAAACAGAGAGACGGAGGAAAATCTGAAAAGTGAGACAGAGAAAGGGAAGATGGAGAGAGACAGACAGAAACAAAAAGACAGAGAGGTGGAGTCGGAAGGTGAGGTAAGGTAATATGAAAAGGGGAGGGGGAGAGGGAAGTCATTGGATGGTAGCATAACAGTGTTTCTGATATATTCCAGGTTGGTATCTGGAGAGTGTTCTGCATGGTGTGATGATGAAAGGCACATGAAAAGTGCACTTGTTACCTCACTACCTTCCATCTCTCTCCCCCTACTTCACACACCTTTACACTTTTACATATTTATCATGACAGTCACATATTCACACAGCACTCTGATGTTTTATCTACCCTCCATACCCCTTTTTATGCATCCATTAGGGGTAAAAGCACTGACACAAATCAAATTAATAACCGCTCCCTTTCACTGACTGACTCATATGTTTGTTTTTTACCCCTCCCCAGGCCCCTGTACAGTTACATTAATCTGTCCCCAGAGGGCAGAAGTAGTCATCGGGAAAACAAACAGGATTGGATTATATCAAGAAGTGTTCTCTGCCCCATTTGGAACCACTCATTGCCCTAATCTGTGGATGTTTGTTGCAAAAAGTGCCACTATGGCAAGCCGCTTGGGCAAAGTTTGGGAAACAGGGTTTAGACCGCAATGGTTGTTTTTTATTAGCCAATTGTTGTTAAAAATTTGATTATATTCTTATAACGTGTCCTATGACATCAGACATTTTCAGTGATCAAATTCCTCCTCTGAAAAGCATGTTTCTGTCTAAAGGCCAGTGTTTTCCTGATTGAAAACAGTGTTTATCAGAATCCAAACGAGTCGCTTGCCATACAAGCCTGCGCCTGCGCACCTGCCATGGAGTACAAACTCTACCCGAGGGCAAGCCCAGTAATCCCTTAAGAGGTTTTTATTTGCCTGCTGCAGGCTGTCTAATCTAGGTGGGGGTGACCTTTTCAGAAAGGGAAACAGGGTTTGATGTTTTGTAACAGGAAGACATAACATGGCCTTCACACAACCTCCTCCCACCTTAGGTTACAACACATCTGTGGGTTAAGGGTACAGTGGGGGGCAGGCCAGCAAAGTGAGTGGGAGTTTGAATTTGTAAAAGCAGCTTTATGTCCCTTTCTGAGCATGATGCATTGATGAAGCAATTCCAAAGGGTTTGCATGATAGACAAATGCACCATTTGCGACTTGCTCGCTGGCGCTGCACTCATGAATGCCTCATGATGATAAACATCATTGGACATCAAGGGAAGAGTGTCATATGACTAGAGCCATCAGAAAGTTTCTACATAATTGACTGGCTATACACAAATTCCCCCACACAAGGCTTACGGACAACACTTTTAGGCCACATTCACACCTGCCCTCTGCCCCCACAGTAGACACCAACACCAGTGTGTACCTCTGACACTAACCCTTTTAGGCTGGCATCATACCTCAAGGGCTCATGTTCATCTGTCCTCATGATGCACCAATGCATCACCTGTGAGTAACTTACCAGTGCTGTATTAATGAACCATCCCGACACCATAGCGTTGGTATGATACATAAAGGCAGCACCGACGAGTCGCTCGCTGGGTCTGTATCATGATGAACAATAGGCATTGTACATTGAGGCACTTCGCTGCCCTTAAAGGGTTAGGAAACAGCAGTATGTACCTTTGACATTAAGAGGCCCCACTCAGCAGGCACACTGCTGGTGTTACATTACCCCCTGCACAATGTTAGATGGAGTCAGCTGTTCCTGAGCCAGAGACAACAACAAAAACAAAGCTGCTGAAATAAACATTTTCAGCCTCAGCTATTGTAAACAATTCAAAGGGAATGGAACAGTATAAGACCTCACATAAATCTGAGAAGACTTTTTAAACAGATTCTTTATGCCTGAACACCTAAGGGAGACTGACCTTTGAAGGTTTCAGTACCTGAAACCAAACCCCTGAGGCTCAGAGTAACTGAACCAAATGCAGTATAGGGTATTGCTACTTCAGTTTACAAGATTCAGCCCTGGTGCATTAATTCACTGCTGTAACCAAACACCAAATTTTCAAATCTGAAATTTGTAAATAACTAGAAGTTGTTTGACATCACCCCCTTGCTAAATGCTAGATAGTTTTCAATAGGTCAGGATGTTCTATCCGAATGATTTCCTGGACTCACACATTTCTGGAAACTCAAACAAATAGCAAACATTCTGAAGGTTTGAACAAATGCTAGGTAGACATCCAGGTTTATCTATTGTAAACAATTAAAGGCAACTTAACACAGACCATTGCAAAGACATACACAAATGGACTGTCTCAACACCTGATGATTGACCATTAAATATCTATAGATATATCCCTGGGAACTCATAAGGAGAGACTCAGTTGTTTCTTGCAAAGCTTCTAAAGGTCTGGAGAACTACAAAACAGACATCTGGAAGTTTATCTATTGTAAACAGTTTTCTGAGAAGACATTTACAAACAGACTGTTTATGTTTGAACACCTGAGGAATGACCTTTGCAAATCTCAGTACCTGCAAACCCACCCTTGAGGCTCTGAGTATTTGGAACCAGACACTTTTGCTAGCTATTTCAGTGAGACCCAATGATGTTGCAGTTAATCAGGTTAACATGACATGTCTTCTATTGATAATGTTTAGCTTTGGATACAAAAGAATAAGGGCCGGATTTATGCCAAATGTCAGATTATTATCATTTCACAGATCGTTTCTTTTTCTCTTTTTCTCTCATAGAGCGTATCTGTATAATCTACTAATGTGGGCTGGCGAGAAAGCTACATGTAGTCTTCTTAATATCACAGGGCTCAAGAGTAGCTGGGGTACAATACTATTGATTCTTCTACATTGATTCTGCAAGTTGACATTTTTGTTACTTCCCCAAGGATAGACTTATTTCGAGGACTCAATGCAAGGTTGAGCTATAACCATGAAGCTGCATTGATTAACTATGAATTCATTTTGTTTAATACAAAAATAATAATGGTTTTTATTATGAGAAAAGTTTTATTAGAAGTATGTTCGCCATTTCGTAGGAACTGCTTGCAAAGCAGGCACATTGCTTATTTTATAACATATCTAGTTAAAAATATCACGAATATGATATGAAAACGTGACTAAATGATTTTAAGATTTGATGAGAATTGTGAAGGCACTTTCTCAACCTCAATTCATGACAAGCTTTCTGTGCACCAGCCCCCGTTGACATTATTGTCCATTGATTGCAGATTTTGATCAAAAACTTCAATTTTAATGTGGCGTTTCACACGCCTTTCGCAAGAACATTAGAGCTCTTTCATGGTAGGATTGACTTTTTACGAGACACATTTCTAATTATTATCTAATTATCCAACTTCATTAAAAGTGAGATTGAATGCTTGTCAGACTTTCTAGCAGTGTTAAATTGGAATATGGGAAAATCTCATTTTAAAAGGACCTAGTCCAGGGCCTAGTAGTGTGGAAACTTTAATTATATGACAGCATCTGATGAATTCTTTAAAATAAGGTATACTGTAATGCCTAATTTTAGTGCATATCTTGACCCATGGACTAGCTTGCACTAATACAAGACTGAATCAGGCCACTACGGTATATATCCATCAACTTAGAAATTCCTTCCTTGGACATCTATTATAAATTTAATGGAAATACAATATCAAGAAAGTCCCCACACTGTACACAATCATTTGGGATGCCATCCTTATTTATAGCCAATATTGATTTGTCATTACATTACCATTATTGACATTCTCCTATAATCTGATACTTTTAACTTTCCTGTGAGTCTACAAACCTGACCTCATCAATCCCACCTTATTCGCTAGAACACAGAATATCCATATTAAAGGCAAAGTGAGGTGACATTATCTAATTTTGTATTGATTTGCTATCTAATACCTCATGGTTAATTCAACTTGTCCTTGTCTACCTTGTATTAAAAGTAGAGCTGTGGGGGTGTGCTGGGGATGTAATAGCATTTTCTGCACACTGTAATGCCTTATTCACAGTCCCACCGGTATGTAAATTCATGTATGAAATATACTATAGTTGCTGGAACTGTGATAGCTTTCCCTTCGACAATAATTTACAAATTTACCCTAAAATAATGATGTAAAATAGCCCCGACATTACTGCTTAGTGCAATGAATCACGAGCGGCAATAGTAAGAAAGCCCACAGTCTTTACGGGGGGTAAAGCGCCAGATGGTGTTGCACAAAAAGATCTTAAACCTTGAAGGGCAGTATACACTATGACCTTTGTTGTAATGGTGCATGAATGCATCACTCTCGTATAACACACTGTTTATGCACCATGCCCATGCTACCATGTTGATACCTTCTTGAAAGGCTGTCATGATGCAGCACCGGTGAGTTACTGTCAAGCATTGTGTTGGTGCATCATGACGACATGATGCCATCTTAAAGGCTTTTAAAACATGCCCTATCTGCACATGGAATATGGAGTCTGTCCTCCCTAATGCTGTAGACCCTGTGCCTGTCAGGTTGTAAACCCCATACATCTTCATTTACATGTTTAATTCACCACCACACCTCCCAACACTAACCCCCTCCCCCCACCACCTCACAGCCTTCACACCACTCTCCTTGCACTTCTAGTCTAGAAATCTGCTAACTCGTATCTCTGTACTAATCATTCTCTTCATGGCGAAAATATTCATGTTGTTGCTTGTTCTGGTTGGAGTATGTCCAATTTCCCCAAATCTCCTTGGATGGAGATGAATTGAAATAGTTCTCCTATGTGATAGTACCATTTTAAAGAGTATTTATAGGTCCATTAACGCAATTGTAAGTAATTAAATTAGTCTGAACGTGGTGTGTTGCTCTTCTGCCATTATTAGGCCCTAAATTCTCTGCCCCAGGTTATTTCAGCTTTGGACAGAGTCGAAGTGAAACAGCAGGAGTAGTGAGGGACTGTCCTGGAGAGTGTCTTCACACCAGTCAATATTCATGCCCCCTCCCCTCCCCCTCTCCTTACAGCTCTCCCCTCTGGCCGCTTTTTGTCCACCATTAAATTCAAACATGTCGCGTTGAGCATGCGCATTAGCATTGATCCGGATCTGTTGGGGCATTTCCGGTGTGCTCCCAGGAGTAGGCCAGGGCGGGTGGGGTGGAGGTAGAAAGCAGGGGGGGTGGAGGTAGGATCTGAATGTAGGACAGGAAAGGACAGACATAGTAATGAGCAGGGAGTGGTGGTCAATAGAAAGAGATCATGACTGTTAGGGCTTAGGATTAGGGTTCATTTGGGAAACAGGACATAACTGATAAGGGTAGTCCCGGGGGTAGTCCAGAGGTCATGTATTGAGGAGAAAAGTAAGTAAATTACAAGTAAATTACAACTAAGTAAGGAAGCAAGGACGGTCCAGGGAAGAGAAGGAAAGAGAGAGAGCAGTAGAGCAGTAGAAAAGGTAAGGAGGGAGAGGGGAGGGTGAGAGGGAACCAGTGAGATAAGCAATAAGCAGGCACGAAGAGGAAATGAAGGAAATATATATATATATGGTGGTGGAAGAGAGACACAATGAAATAAGAACAGTAGAAAATGTAAAGTCACTTTGCCTTACAAAGTGCCAGGCTGTCTAACCCTAAGCCTGTATTGGTATGAGTAGCATCACCCACATTACCATTCTCAGTTGAGTGTTTAACCCTTTCAAGAAGAGCTTTAATGAACTATACCCCTTTGTCATGATGATGCATGAATCAGCCTAGTTTAGTAACATTCATGCATCATGACGATACTACCGCATTGATACACGCCTGAGGGGTCGCCATCATAGACATCCGCGAGTTACTCACTAGCATGGCATTGGTGCACCATATTGACAAACATAAACCTTGAGGCCTCATATCGCCCTGAAAGGGTTAGTAGCTTCTCAGTAGTAGAGTGGTTTGTTTAGGGGATCAGGCAGGAATGCAGACTTTGCATGGCTGCAGCTAATAACCGTTAGTGAGCCGCTGCTGCATTAGATCTGTACCTACTAGTGTGTAGTAGTCACCCATTCAGCACCCAGGCCAGCCCGCTGCATGGAAAGACTAGGAGCTAGCATTGCCATTCCACTCAGAATGCAGTGGTTCCAATGTTATTTTCTTCCACCCAACATGTGGGATCGGTACCAGCTGTGACAAAATGGTTGATGCTAACCTCACTGTGGAGGGGACCCAGGCTGGACTGTAATCTGTATCCTCCTTGTGTGTCTTGTGGTGGGGTGAGAGCAGCTCAGGCTGGCAGTGGGAGCAGCTCACACAGCTGTGTGTTTTATCATCGGAATCCAGATATACATCCACTTAGTATATGTATAAATACACCATTAGTATATATATACATGTGTACGCAGGTCCTGCACTAGCGCAGAGCAAAGGTGGGGTTGAAGTATCTCAGTGCAGGTGCGCTAAAACAGGCCACTACTGAAGCTAGGTGTGTATGCTATATAGCAGATTAATGTGCTGTTATGGAAAGATGCATGCCAGATACAAACACCTCTTTTCTATACTACTCACAGAGCGTGTAGTTTTATCTTCAGATGCGACAAGTTTACTGTGGTTGTTTCAACATAGCTTACGCGACTCCTAAGCTATTCTATACATATAACATACATTCAGAAAGCTATATCAGTTATGAAGTAAATATAGGTCAATAGGTCAATATTTCAACAGATTATTTTGATGGAATTCTTGCAGCCTCAAGAAAATTCCTCCACCTTCAAAAAAACAAAACACCCCATGACCATCATGCTGGAACCAGCAGCCCCCACTAATGTCCAGTACAGGTAGTGTGCGGGTAACCAGCTCCAGCTGGGGTTAGCTGGTGCTGGGTGAGTAGAGTGGTTTAGGCATGCAGCAGCAGGGGGACCAGCGACATGGCATTGCATGTCTAATGACCAGCGGGAGGGGAGGGGAGGCTGGGGAGGGGCGCGGAGGAAAGAGCTGAGGTAGCGGGAGGGGGGGGGGGTAATGTTTTTCAATGGTGCTAAAAAGTATACATCCCTGCTACTGAGCCATTCTGCTGTAGGCAATGCCTGGGGCTAGTGCTATATACATTGATCTTGATCTGGCTTCCCCTACCATTGCATGTCTCATAACCAAGGTACTGTGTGTGTGGTGGAGGGAAGGGGGTAGGGGGTTGTGGGGGGGGGGGGGGTGGGAGGGTAGGCAAAGGGGAGAAAGGGTTCTAATGGTTCCTCCTGGTCATAAAAGGTAGGTATACACTGTACTGATGCTTCCATAAGCTGCAATGTTATTGCCCCTGTGTTTTTTGCTGCTCTTATTGCTACCTAAGAAGCCATCGGTGCTACTGCCGATGTTGCTCCAGAGTCCCCCCTATAGCTGTCACCGCCTGGGTCCTTGCTCTTGTCATTGCAGTTTATATTGCTACTACTACCGCTAATGCTACTCCTGTTTTATCACTACTGCTTCTGTTATTGCTCACTCTATTGTTGCCGATATTTCTCCTTGTATTGCACACTACTACTGTTGTTATTACTGTACCCTGTACCTCCTTACATCCCCTTCCGCATTTAATTGCTCCTTAACATCCTCTTTTTAATTTACAAGTATGTAATATTCAAAACCTATACAGAATTGACATGCTTTGTGCATACATGTATATGCATATATGTAGATCTATATGTCCAGCACACAGTAGAGCCTAAGCAGCTGGTGGTACAGATGCAGCAGCTACTACCCTATTATACAGACTAACAATGCAGCTAACAGCCAGTGTGTATGGGCCTGAATACTAACGTTATTCTCCCACAGTGTGGATGCAAATCTCCTACATATTACCAAAGCCAAGGCATTGTAAGATTTATACGTGGATGAGATGCTTTTTCTATTTTGGATTTCAGAGGTACCCTTCTAGCATTTTGGACTAGAGCGCAAATCACTAGCTATAGTTCAGACGGGAAGACAACAATAAACCCGAATTCGGGGGATCATTCAGAACTATGTTCACTTATTCAAATCAATATAATTTGTCCACACACATTCTGAACTGTTATTTCCCTAGCCTTTCAGCATCCTTTATACATATAAAGATAATGTCGGTTTCCCTAAGTTTCTGACACTGTATACCCCTTCTCATTTCAGATGGTGCACCATATTAGCACAATATCTTATTCTTCAAGCAAAAGATATTTTGGGATACCATATGCTTCAACCACAGACAGGGACTCCCCTGTATCCCCAGTGGATGCTTTGTAATAAACACCCTCTATCTTTCTCACCTTTATCCCTGTCTCTCTCACTCCTCTCTTCCCCTCTCTAACTCTCTATTTCTCCATATAGATGAGCATGTCTCCCTCACCACCTGCATTGCTCACCTACCCCCTCTCTTACCCTTTTTTCCTCATGGATCTTCCCCAATGCCCAGCTGTAGTATACATGTAGTTCCACGTGTAGGCTGTATACATGATGGCCTGGTGGATTGAGTGGTGCAAGTTGATAGATCGCCCCCACTCTATTAACACACAGCTCTATAGGACATAATGGGACATGTATACCGACATAACTACTCATCCAATGTAGGCAGCCATCTTGTCCCCCAAGGATTGTTCTGGTTGCCAAAGCTGAACACCTCAGTTCTCCCTGCAGTTATTCTGTGTCAGAAACAGCTGAGATACCATTAACCTTCTAGTTCTCTACACTGCCGCTGCTATTGCCAAAATAGTGCTGCAGTCGACAAGTTATGTCCTTATAGGAAGCGTATGTCTATGGAGATGGATGTGATCTGCCAATTTAGGTACATACAACTCTGCGTTATCTATCACCATGGCCATTCAACTACGTACATACATGAGTCAATAGTCAAATGTCATTGAGTGTTTCAGGCCTGAAATACGAGCATATAATACTCAACCTGAATTATTAAAGACAATAGCACAGTGGGTATTTACTTTTGAAGCTGGGGTTATTGATAATTTACCACTATCTTTGGATGTTTTATTTTCAAATTTTTAATACATTTTTATTTAAATCTCAATGTCATTATTTACCCTCCATTTACCCATACCCTGTGCTACCTGTGCTCATTATAATTCAAATGGGTTACAACGCAACTTTATAATGAATTTAGGTTACACAATGGCTTATCTAACTGTGGAATTGAATCAATCAGCTATGCATGACCTTGCATCCATCATGTAACCATGGGTGTGGCCCGTGTACATGTTTATACACACCTCACCAGGGGTCAGACCATAATTAAGTCTACTACATATTCTGGGAACACCATGGCTGAGTCGTTCATGCATTTATTCAATGTGCTGAGCCAATTCTGAGTCGGTATACCAGTTTCCTGCAGCGTTAATTCTGCTGACTCATTGTGCGACCTGTGTATATAATTATTGATCCAGGCTGCTCACAGCAACGCTCACAGGGAGGATATGTGTATATAGAGGAGATGTGAGGGATGGGCGCTGAATATGGGGTGTAGGAAAGTGAGGAAGGGGAGATGGGGGAAGTGGGGAGGGGGGAAAGGCCAGGAGGGAGCGGGTGAGTAAGCGAACGAGGGAAAATGTTATAGTAAGGAGGGAGGGCGGAGGGGAGGGAATTTAAGAAAGAGAGCGAGAGACCTAGGGAGCAAGGGAGAGGGAAGGGAGAGGGATGAATTTAGGAATCGGTAGGAGGCTGATGAGGAAATGAGGGAAGGGAGTGAGCAAGTTAAGAAGGGGCGAGGGAGGGAGAGATGCATAGAGCGAAAGAGCGAGTGAGTAAAGGAGTGAGCGAGCGAGCAGGCGATAAAGCAAGAAAACAGTGAGAAGAATAAACAGACTGACAGATATAGAAGCTAAATATTGACGGAGCCGGATTATGAGGCATTAAGAGCAGCTCCCCATCCACACCACTGTAATACGAGCAACTCACATTAAAGCTAAAAACACTACTCCACATGAGCGCTCCACCTCGAAGACGTAATTGAGTTTGCCTATCATCTATTCCCCTAATCAAAGAGCTGCTCGTAAACGGGGTGAATTAGCAGGTTTGTGTATGGAAGATGAAAGAGTCCGTGAGGCAGAGCTACTGTAGGGGGTAACCCTCTAAGGATGGTGCAGTGTTTTAATGTGCCCTAGTTGTCGTCATGATGCATGAATGCAGCCCCGCTGAGTAACTCGCCAGTTTTGCATTGGTACATGATGCCAACCTTTTGCGGTCAAAGCGCTTTCAAACGGATATCATGATGCACCTAAGCAATGTCAGTGAACTATAGTCATCGCAAGGGATATTATGTTGGTGCATCATGACGAGAGATGATGCCTTTAAGGTTTAATATAGACCTCGGCGTGCCTCTTTACTTCAGCCAACTTAGAGTGCAATCGATATAATATAGAATATGTGTATATGGGGTGTATATTAATGTTATATATAGAGCTGGTAACATATGTTAATACTATAATATCACATCCTCTGTTGGAAAACAGGGAATTGGCAATAGGCAATAGTCACATGTAAACATTAACTGCTAATGTTCATGTTATTTGACATTTTGCAAGTATCTGTGTAGGTAGATTAGGTGGATTAGGTAAGGTAGTATAATATACTTACATATGATATCAATGTATACATGTATGTATTCTATAGGGAAATGTTAAGGCCTGTATTGATGGGGAGCCCATTTAGAGTGGTATACATGATATTACTCGCAATACTCATGTTTAGGCAGGTTGTATGGTGGCCATGGCAACATATACATGTAGTAAACATACGGGCCTTCACATGTATATTGCACTAGTAATTTATAGCATGCAAATTATTGCCATGTTCAGGGATCGTATTAATCTCAATACCACTGTAACTCTTGCATATATGTGCAACCTGTGCTTAAACATTCTAAAAATGTTTTGGGTTACATGTATTTTTAAAAAGCGTCCCAGGAGCTTACGGTATACAAAACCAGTGCTTATTTAACGACTTCAACAAGCCATAACAATAGGTTGTGTAGTTCATTAAGATAAGTGATGAGGGAAGAGAACTCCTTAAGGATACACAGTCTCAATATAAACAACAAATCACAGCCTAGATTTAATTTGGGCACCCACGCATTTACAACAATGCATTTCTATCACATGAATAAGTGCACGGCTCATGAATACATCGGCTGGTACTACATTAGTAAATAGGGGTATGTGGACCCTTTAGTGTGGGTCAGGGCCTAATAAACAACCCACATTATGCTGGTGCATGCGGGCACTGGCATGTCAGTAAAATGTAATATCGGGTTTAGGAACCCATATATAATATTCCCCTCCCTACCACATACAGAGCAACCCGCCCACCCTATTTCGTTGACCCCATCACAAGCTAATTAAAGTGATTAACGCGCTAAAAATGGCATAGCTAGTGCTTCAATGGGTTATGCCCTATGATCCTCATGATACATTAATGCATCCCTGGGGAGTTACTCACCAGTGCTGCATTGATGCAACTAAAGATAAGTATCATATACATTCCCGAAGGATCGGTATGATGGACCAATAACGGTGCAGGCAAATTATTCTGACACTGGCGCTGCATTTGCGGCATCATGGCGATAAAGGACACAACACAATAAAGCCTTATGCCGTCATTAAAGGGATAGGTAATGAACACAGATTTAGAGGATATTAGGAACTGCCAATCAAATGGATGCTACAGTATGAGGGGCGGTAATGGGAAACAGCAGGGGACTAAGAGGGAGAGGTGGTAATTATGTCACATTGGATGCATTGTTGGGTATAGCATGTAATTACTATACGCGTCTATTATATAGGGCCCATAATATTATATGCTCTAGATGTCGTTGTCATTATAAAGTAAATATTAGGGCCATTACTGCATAATTTGCACTACATTCTGTCATTTTGAATCCTGCTGTACCTGACTAAGAGATTTCTCAAATGCCTATTCGTCGAACTTTGTATATTATGATGCCATTTAGAGACAAAGAGATGTCATACATAATAGTACTATGGAATAGTGGTAATTAGGTATAGACTATACAGTGAGGATAATTACATGAGTCATGTTACACTAATTATTAACTGGGGGAGGCTGGGTGACACTCACTAATTAAATTTTAACAATAGTGTGCAATTACCTCCCACCTGCTTACTGTACCCTAGGTTAGGGAATTACTGATGCAAATTAAAATTGTATATAGTCATATTCAGTCACTAATGGATGCATTTACACGTGGATGTAGCATTGAGGCGTGAATGCAGCCCTGGCCAGTAATATGCAAGCGCTGCTTACGTACATCGTGCTTCCCGTATAGGGGTCTGCATGGTGGACCCTTGCAATATCGGCAAGCACTTCCTAAGGCTGAAATTATGCATCATGATGACAAATGAGTATGACCTTTCAAGCTGCATCCGATCCTGAAATGTATCTCTGGTGCAACTAGTCAGACAGCTGCATGCATACAAGTGGAGGTTGTGGAGGGGGAGTGGACATGTATATTTATATCAACACAGAAACAGCTGTGGACTTCAATGATAGATGAGAGCTAGAAAACTATTTATACCAGCATGATTATCCATGTGTCCATGCTGCTTAGACTGTGGTATATTTTTCATGATTATAGAAGATATGCTACAATTACGGAATAATTAGATGACGTCATGCCCCATAAACGTGTCACATCAACTAGAGTCGTGCCCAGGTTTACCAAAACTTCATGAACTCGGTGTGGTGACATTAGCGTTATGCTGGCAGGTGAGACACTGATCCTCAGGTGTAAAAGTTGACCGCTCCTTCCAGAATTGACTGCTAAATCAAACATAATTCCAGCAAGGCTACCTTAAGCTCTTAAGTTATTTTAAGCATCAACGATCAGTGAATGTTGTGGGATGTGGATTTAATAACTAGTGCATTATACACTATTACAGGGTCAGATGGTTTGGATCACTACAAGAGTACACCAAATAAAGGATCTATGGTCATAACTGCATACAAATGTATGACCTTCATTGGCAGCTACCCCCATATCTTCCACATGTCATATAGCACATACTATAAAGTAGTTCTAGGTGTGAAAGGTACACACTGATGTACCCCATAACCAGGAGACGTACGTGACCATACAGAGTCAGAGCTGCGAGCATACAATATAGCTTTGCACAGTCCCCAAAGCCCCCCCCCCCCCCCCTTCTCACCTGCCTCTCACCCCTTACCTGGAGACCATTACCTGGAGGTGGGACCACACAGCAGACCCCCTGTGTGTTCAACCTGTGCACCAACCTGAGGATTTGACATACTCCAGTTACTACCTCCATGTGCCACTTGTATGGTATATTAGTGTATTGGGGACATACGGGCCAGGATATACCACTTGTGGCCTAGGTGACTAGCCCAAAAACTATGCCTTATTTATTCAATTGCATTGACATGTAAATCTATATACCTGTTCCTTATATTGGTGAGTACTGTACAGTAATGTACAAGCACTGTGCTGTCCAAGATATCAATTGTTCAATAGTATGACAATAGCAGCAGTTAACTGTATAGCTGCCAGAGATCTCCACTTTCCTAGCTTTCCCATATATATCATATATATTCTAGCAATGGCTGTCCTATTGACGTATGTATTAAGGGAATTAAGCTGAAAGTAAAACATAGACAGTCAGAAAATAAACCTTCACACACACGACCCCTCCCCCTCTGAGTCTAGGCTCTCTATTTATACTTGTTCACTCAGATGGTGAAGACTCTGTTTACTCGACCAATATTTTTGTTCTCAGTATGTTTAAACTCACTTACTTCTTATCCTTCCCCATGTGTAGTATACATACTACACCACGATATATAACTATGTCAACACCCTCTATGTGAAGCTAGAATTTCATACTCCATTCCCATGTCATATGTATAAGCAATATAAGAAAGGTATTGTAATCCTGGAGGGACTACCACAGACTCTCTTGTGTTTTACCCCCGGTTTTACCCTACAAACTCCTGCTGATTTACATCATTAATAACACGTATATTACTCTGGCACTTACATGAACTACTCAATATGATGAATATGCCCTTCTCAGCAATAACCCCTGCCACCTTAGAGTTTGAAGTCGTAGTGGATGTGTCACAGTCAGTCATGTGTGGGTTTACCGAAAGGGACCACTCTATTCTAGACTGGGATTCTAGGCCACTGCTTTTTGTACCTATTCACCAAACTTCTGCTAGCTATAGTGACAACTGAACCTTACCTTATACGTCTATGTCCTTCCTGATGTAGTTATTTGGTACATCCAATAGGTAATAAGGCTATCCTACAGCCTTAACGGTGACAACACACCAGCCCTCTCTCCTCTGCCAGGATAGACTGACCCACTCTCCCAGGTGTGTGAGTGGATGTGTGGGTGGGTGGGGAGGTGTGTGAGTGGTGTTGTGACGCGGCACCCACCTGACACTGACAAGCTGGCCCCACCCTATACTGGGAACCGTGTGTACATGATGCTGGCTGGAGATTGAGCCTACTGTCAGGGGCCCCCTGCTGTTGGGCTCTACCTGTGACCAGCTTAGTGGTGGTGGTGGTGGTGGCCTTGGGTTTGAGTGGCCTACAGGTGGAAAGGTGTTTAAAGGAAGTGGGGGGGGGGGCAGCCGTCAAGCTAGTGGTCAATCTACTTTGAAGTTTATAAGACCTAGTGCTGTACACTATATCCAGGTGGCAGTGTTGGACGGTGCATTATGGTGGGAAGGTTTGATAAAGTTTCATAGGATGAGAGGAAGAGAGGAAGTGTGGCATTTTTGGGTTCATTTCCCACTCTATGTTGTGTACAGTTGTCTGATAAGGATAGTGTGTCTCGGTAACATATCGATTATGTACGATTGGTTATTGAACTGTGTCTCGGTCGTAGCCACCACACATATTAATGTAATAGATCTCCTGTCTCCAGGGCAGGTATAGGGCACAGGATCCCAGTATGCCGCCAAGGACACCCTGAAGCAGGCGTGTGGGGCAGGAGGCGGAGGGGGGGGGGTGCGTCACGCTCTTGCACATGCCGACCTAAATATACCTGTGCTAACCATTCACCCCCTCCATCCCGACAGGCATCACCTGAATAACGCGTATGTATGTCTAAACTAGTAATATGGATGTCGTTATGGATTTGCGAGACGTGCTGAAGTCCTATCCCCCATAAAGTATTACCATGTGAAATATATTACATTTATACAAAATAGTATTCTAAAGAAATATGATTTCAAATGTATATAAGTATGTATCAAGTTTACATCAGTAACCATAACTGCCTTCATACAATATACAACATTATATTAGTACCCCAGGGGTTAGTTTAGCCCTACATGTAAAATAACTTGACATTTTTGATTTTCCTGGGTATGCGCTTGTATCTCTGGTGAGTAATCTCTCTGGTATGCCTTTGTGTGACTTGACCTGTACAACTACACATGGATCTCTCAGACGGGTTCCTGATTAACAGGACAACATCTCTTTTACACTGATTTGTCATTCGAAAACACGAGCCTGTCAAGACCCCCCCCCCCCCCCCCCCCCCACACACACACACACTTACACACCAATCACTGGCAATATCCAATTCCCCACGGTCATACCTTAAGTCTGAGTGAGAACCATACACCATGACTAATCACCCCCACCCCCAGAACCCCCCCCCCCCCAACCCACTCCCCCACCCCCTTCGAAACATTCAACTGTAAGAGGCTCCTTCCGTGAATGCAATTAATGCAAATAAGAAATATAGCAAGTGCTGACATATTGCCCCCATCGATATGTTTTGAATTGCAAATCCACACCATCAGAAACGATGTTGGTTCCCACATAATTAATGTAACAGGAATGGTGTTCTAGTCTGCAAACACTGCAAACACTCTAACTACATACAGAATGTAGCTCACTTGGTAGTCCAGCGGATCAGTTCGGTCCCTGTAAGCTACAATAGGTCCAGATACAATAGGTTCATACCTCTGATTGGTTTGAGTGGACCTAACATTGTGCCCCTTTTCCCATGGGCCGCCAGCTTGTAAAGCCAATGTCACGGCTGACTGATTTACCAATATAATACCCCCGACCCCCAACAGACAAAAGTACAAATAGTACAATGCCCCACGGGAGTAGGGTTCTCAAGTACCTGTCGTGACGTCACAGGTACTCCCCACGGGGATACGCAGGAATTAAGGGGCATTAATTAAGTTATTTATAGAAAACTGTTACACACCTCCGTGATTTATGATAAACTGTGAATATCGGTGGTAAACTATGATTGTAATCAGTGTTAAGTCTGCAGATTGTAATACGAAATAGACACCTGTAATTCAAATTGAAGCAATCATTTTGCTAATACGCCAGTATTGGTCCTTGCAGTAGAAAGGCACCTATGGAGGCTAATTCCTAATCTATCCCCATAGCCACACAATAAATTAGTTCTCCTGTATGTCATGGAAGAATGAAACCTTTCTGTTCTTTAGATATCAAGAACCTAAATTCTACTTGCCTTTCTTTTGAGCCTGGGATGTAAATTGACCAACGTACCTGATTCTGAAAAGAGAATAAAAAGATATTCAATTGCATGTTTCTGTATTTTCTTAATTAAACACTGCAGGTTTTATTTCAGTGTATATGGCATATTAAAGGTTAATGAGGAATGCGTCAGTAGTGTGCTGAGAACCCGACAGGCGGCGCTACTGGAGGCAACAACAGGCACGAAAGGCATTGTGGGTGGTCACGCACCACTGGCGGTAGGGTCTCCAGGGTGGGAGGGGCAAGGAGGGAGGGAGGGAGGCAGGGAGGGAGGCAGAGGGAGGGAGAGAGGGAGGAAGGGAGAGAGGGAGGGAGAGAGGGAGGAAGGGAGGAAGGGAGGGAGGGAGGGAGGGAGGGAGGGAGGGAGGGAGGGAGGGAGGGGGGAGGGAGGGAGGGAGGGAGGGAGGGAGGGAGGGAGGGAGGGAGGGAGGGAGGGTGTGGAACGGAGGCTGGAAAGGAGGGCAGAAGAATAGAGGGAGGGAGGACAAGAGCCGACAGGGCCAGATGGGGGGGGGGGGTACCAGGAGATCACCGGAGAGAGGAAGTAAGATAGCAAGACCGTCTAACAGTGGGTTGTAAAAGAATGAGACGAGAAGCAGAAGATTATAAGATAGGCATAGTGAGAGTGGTGGTCCATAGAGTTAACCATGTATTAAGTTAGTATGTGTAGGTGTGTGGGTGAGGGGTGCAGTGAGAGGACAGAGTGGAGTGAGGGGGGGAGGGGGCGGGGAGGTCTGAGTTACTCCTGAGGCAATTGAGTAACTTGTGGGAATTTGTCTTGCTGATTGGCTGAGTGACTGGTTCAGTGCCTGGGAGCCTGCCAGAACACAGCACAGCCAGAACCAAGTAATCACATTAACCAGCACCGAGCAGGGAACCAGACCCCCGGGACGGGGGGGGGGGGGGGGGAGGGAGGGGGAGGGGGATGGGGGTGGAGAAGATAGAGATGATGATGGGTATAGTGAGAGAGGAGAAGGAGAAGGGGGGAGAGAGGCAGGTATACGTATCTAGGTAGGGAGGAGGAATGAAAAACAGAGAGAGAAGGAAGGAGAAGAAAAGTAAAGTTTTGAGGAGAGACTGAAAGCTGACAAGGACTATGGAGCGCGAGCCATGAGGGGTGTAGGGTGAGGGGGTGGGGGGTAGGGGAGTGGAGGGAGGGGAGACGGGGGGGGGGGGGCGTGAGTGATGAAACAAAGTTTGAGACTTGGCACACCGAGCAGGTAATGAATGTATTAGGTAAAGTAGCCAAGGTCAGCCTGACTCAACGTTACATGTAGACTAATAGGGTTTACTTAATGAACAATAAACATGATGGGCCCTTGTCTAGGTCTGAGGTAAGGCAGTTAGGATGTATAATGACGTTATAGGTATACATTGTATAACTATCCTGTTTTATTTCATAATGATACATATGACGTCAAACTGAATTATTTTTTCAGGGAAGGAATCTACACTGATTGAAGGGCATGGAAAAAGTCCATGTATGGGACAGATCTATAATTTATGTATTGCTACCAAGCAAACGCCCTGCAATAATTATATAATATGGCCCTATGCGTGACATGATACTGTATGTTAGTTTATAATGTTGGAGGGCTATATTCATGCATCATGAATATAGCCCTCCAAATATACATGAAAGCTGAGATATCATCATGTTGTCATTAAATAGTTAAGTTTAGAAGCGCACCCATCTTGTAAATGTCAAGATACTTTGTGTAAATGAGGTAAATGAATATTCTAATTGTCCCAGGCTGTACCCTATAAACCAAATGGGATCAATTTCATATGCAATCATCCACATTTTAAATAACTGCATAGCTATAAACAGTATTGCCATTTGAATTAATTATCCCATTGTTTGAAATAATATTCTGCCCGTTGTGTGGGTAGGCGTTATGTGTGAGCAGTAAGTGCTCTGTCTGAGATTTATCTGCTTCTATATAGATGCTCTCAGTGAGAGTCTCACACCCTATATTTGGTCGTATATGAAGCAATTCCCATACTGAATAAATCAATCTGCTTGTTGGATTGTCCCCCATCAAACATATATGTCTCATATTGTATATCAAATTCGATCCCTCTCTTAGTTTGAGGGAGTCAGATTACATGTAGAAGCAACTTAATGGGTGAGGAAGAGAGCAAAAAAGTCTGAAGTCCAGCAAAAGCAGAATATATGTGACTAAACTACACCCACGCCCCCTAGACACTAGACGCCACACTAAGTGTGGTCTCACATCACAAAATCCTATTAAATTACAAAGCGAGGAAGTCGTTTTTATCAGACAGAGAGCTCCAGCTGGGTTTAAAATTAACCCACTACAAAACCGTCTGGTGGGTCCATTGTGGCCGGGACGCTCAACACCGTGACTTTAATTGAGGGGTATTTATTCCTGCAGGGTACTATGGACGTTGATTTAAAGCATTGTAAGAGTGAAATATTCAGACCAAATTCAGAGTTTTATAGATGTATGCTAAATGTAGATACAGATATAAATAACAGGGAGATTGCTATGGTTTCAAGGTGGTCTGTAAACTGTGGACCATGCCCCATCCCACAATGATAATGTAGGGGAACAAAGTAGCTCTTGTCGCGCCCCCGTCTGGCATATGCTTATAGTCATTGCAGTATAACCAAATCTTAGGCTTGGAGAATCAGTGTAGCCTACACTGATACAGAAATAAAACAAGAACCTAACGTTAAAACGCTACAAAAGATGACGAGACTTTGCAATGTTACCCCCCCCCCCTTGGCTTGTGTGCAGTACTTCATCGCCTCCTTGCAAAATCTTGCACTTTGTCTCCTACAAAACATGACAACAGATTCATTAATTCACTTACCACGCCCCTATTATCACATTCTGTTCAGGCATTCAAAGTTGATTTGCATTTGTCTGGCTTTTATTTAGAAAGCTGACACATCTCTTGATTTTAATACGTGGCAGACAAGAAAGCAACATGCGAAAGTAAAGCTTCTATCTTTTTCACGTTGATATCAATCTCTTTGTCTGCCTGCATAATATTTACGACATCATGAACGTTTTTGTTATACTTCCTCAATAAAGATCTCTAAGAAAACGCAGAAGAAAATCATACTAAGGTTGAGGAAATACGTATGAAGGGACGTTTTACACAAGTAAAAGATTCAAAAAGCGTTTAGGAATAAAACACATCCCTTTTTACCATGTTCTAGAACTAAGCAGATATATGGGCCCCTTGAATAAGACACCCGTCTTTTTTTAACAGCTGTAACTTGCTGTGAGGGTGAATTGAGGCATTTCATATACTATTAAGCTAATCTTTAATAACGTATTGATCTCACAAGACCTCATTCTGACGTTATGTTATACTAATTATGAATCTTTGAGTAACCCGCCAGTGCTGCATTTCTGCATCATATGAAAAAGCGCTCAATTCTAAAATAAAACAAAAAAGCATACCCTTCAGGAGAGTATCAACCTTTTCCTTTTAATGTCAGAAACTGTTTTATCGATCGCGAGGATGATTTTCCATTTAAATCCAACCCCATAAGGCTATCATGATGGATGAATTCCCAGAATCTAGTTTAAAACCAAAGACCCTATTTCTGAGACTAACATTGTGTTACAGTCCCCAGGTGCCTACGTTATTTAAAGTGCAGCACGAGACCAGCTACAAGAAGAGCGTCTTGTATGGCAGCCCCCAGGGTGATGTGGTAGATTATTTAACAACCTCGTGTCAGGTGACAGACCTTTAAAGTGGTGTTTTCCCTGCTATAATTTTCTTCTTTTCTTCTTCTCTTTTTTACCTACCTCTTTTTGTCTATATCCTCCTTTTAAGAAAGCTTTCAGAACTCTCTCTTTATACACTGAAGGCAGACAGCCTGTAGGGATCTCACACATGTTCCATATATATATATTTCCATATATATTTATATATATATATATACATATATATATATATATATATATATATATATATATATATATATATATATATATATATATATATATATATATATATATATATAATATATGAACATAACGGGTTCAACACAATTACTGTTATGCTTTACTAATTATTTAGTACTATTGACATTTCATATTCGCTGCTGCGCAATTGGGCTGGGCAATGGCGCTGGACTCGAAATGACGACAAATAGATGAAATACCAATTGCAATTGTCATTGTGGTCTCATGTTGGGTCGCAGTAATGCGCCAGTTATGCGTGCACAGTTCCAGGTAGCCGGTAGCATATTTAAACAATTCATGAACAGCATTTGACCGATGAAAACAGTTATCAAATACCATTGAACTTCCAGTCCAGCCGGACAAGGGATAATAGTACGGTCCCTCCCCCGTTTGTTCATAATTGGACAAATATACAGTACAAACGCACAAAAGGTCCATTTCATCCCATGCCATTTTAACCACCCTCCTACCAATCCCTCACTAAATGGTCGTCTAGATTTACAGTGCAGTGCTTTAATATGTGTTTGGTCCATTCAGCCCTGGAGTCAGAGTCTGGTGTGTACATGTTGCTCCCTGGGGGGTGGGGGGGGGGGGGCATGCACAGTCAGGGCAGTGTTGGACCATATTAACAATATTGGTTTCAACCACAGTTTTGTAGCAGGGTACATGTTGTACACCTAAGCAACAAGTTAACCTCTAGCAACCAGCAAAGTTCT
>OX381709.1:22107975-22184445 GCA_947462335.1 Harmothoe impar
GACTCTTCAGACAAAGTGGCCATGTTATCTATTCTTGGTAGAGCAGAGATAAGCAAGATGTTACCTGGAAGCCTCTGCCTGAAGGCTTCTTCCCTCCTCCAGAGGGTACTTGGTGCTGCAGGCAGTGTTTTGTTAATGTTGTTGTCACTCCCACCTCTACTCAATACTCCGACTGTCAGTGACTGCTATCTCAAGTGAAGACTCCAGCTATTTTACTCTATGGCGTAGCATCTACATATACACAATGAAAAATCATCATTTTGAAATATATGTTGCTTGGCCACCAACAGACAAAAATAGTGGTCACGCAAAGATAGGCCATTGCCTGCACATTGCCAACATTGCACGTAGTTAAGCAATATATAGATTTCTGTCCATAATTTTAAAATTGGTTTACCCCTCTTTAAAAATCAAATATCTTCAAAAACCGTTCACCGAAATCCGGTTTTGGTGAAATATCAGATTATGCACTTAAACACACCCTCATACCCCACTATGTGAAGCCATTAACCCCACCTCGGGCTATCCTGTATGGAGCTTTATACTCCTCCGTTTTGTTGTTTGGAAACTAGGCTCCTGTGTAGCACCGCACACATTCAGTAGGTGTTCACAACACAGACTATGCCCCGCGAGTTTGAGGTGAAGAGGAGATTTACAGTCGTGCATGGTGGCTCAACAAAATATTCAACTAGTGTGAATAATACAAGCTGAGAAAGTAATGCCCCAGGCTTTAAAGGTGAATAAAGGACACTAAGGTCTCTCCATACACACTCCCTGCGGTTATAATCAGAAAAGGAAACCGTCACCGTCACCGCCACCACCACCACGCTCACCCCGGCAGAGGCGCGCAGCAACAGTGCCAGTCATGGTCACTCCACCACAACAGACTCGGTCGGCTTCCGGTAAGCGGCCGCTACCTGCCGCTCCACTCAACAACTTGGCGTGAGTTACCTACTGATTACCAAAAATAATAAATGTGACATAGAAATCCCCCCAAAAACAGTATTCTTTGTATTAAACTTTTCCTCAAACAATGTATAGATATGGAACTTTGTACATATTTTATTATCACTATAACATGAATGTTCATTTACAGAATCGTGGTACGGCGTGGGATCAACAAAAGTAAATGTAATTGTAATTGTATACATTTGTAGGAAAATAGAGTAGTTAGTTACTTGGTGGTGTGCTTAGTTGGTTTTTGCTTTGTGTATATAACTGCTTTAATGCATTGGAAAATGTATTAAAAACACAATGTGGCTTAATTGCTTACATTCCTTACAATAGAGAAGTAGAATTTTAGTTCCTTATAAAATGCCCCCTAAACCCTTTAACGGTCGAGGATTAATTGCTTACATTACAATAGAGATTTAGAATCCTTAGTTGCTTATAAAAAAATGCTTGCTACACGCTTTAAGGACAGCATAATGCTTTGGGACTTCATGCCCTTCGTCAGCATGATGCATCTTTAAGTGACATGTGTCTTTAAAGGGTTGACAAACTAATAGTGCTTTAATTAACTGGGAGTAGAATGGAGACTGTTATTAATTGTGGATTGGATAGAAAATAAATATTGGTACAGTTTTAATGTGTTCTCCTTATTTACAGGGAAACCAATCCAAACCTCAGGACCCCCCGAAAGGCACACCTTTGGTATATCTATGGTAAGGAGAAGCGGGCCAAGGACGACGCACTCGGGGAGATCCAGAAAGTTCAGGCGATAGCGGACCGACTGCAGGCCCAGGTGGATCACCTACTATCAATGACAGCCAAAACGCCCATCACTCAACGGCGACTTACCATTCCCCTACCAGAGGCTGTACTACCGCAGCCTGACAATGCGGATGTCCCACTACCAGATACTCCTCGCACCATCCACAAGCAGGCCATTCTCTACCGGTCCATGACCAGAAACATAAAGGCTGTGCCCTCTAGGACCAGGCGGATAACCCTGGCCAAGACTGTGGTCGGAGGCGCTGACCTCAAGGTAAATCGCCTAACAACTAGGTTTGCCTTAGACTGCGGCATAGACCCCCGCACCCTGAGCTCAGGACCGCGGATTATCTCCGAGCGCATAGTGGAGTTCAGAACACGTGCAGAGCTGGTGATAGACTTCCTGAAGGACCCCCAGCACTCCTACACACTCGCTGGGAAAAAGGAGTGCCTCAAACACGAGGGGGAAAAGGTTCAAAAAGTCATCTTGACAGAGTTTACCCAGACGCTCTACAAGATGTTCCGTGACCAACACCCAGGCAAAACTGTCAGCCGGACATTTTTCAACGATACCCGACGAAGCCAGAAGTACATCAAAACGGTGGCCTTCAACACCACCCGGACGTGTCTCTGTGAAAAGCACCAGAACTTTACTCTCGCGTGTCGAGCGGTAAAGGAGAACCGGCTGCCTGATACCATCGTGCAGCACTCGACGCAGGAGGAGTTCTTGGAGAAGGTGAGGTCAACAGCACTCCCAGACCTGATCGAATATCAGACTTGGAAAAAGGTTGATGTTGAGTACGGGGAGGTACAGCCAAACGGGAAAAGGCTGACCTGCAAGAAGGTGCGCCTCCTATGGGACACTAAACCAAAGGCAGACTACATCCTAGCTCTGGGGATGGAGTTCAACACCATGACAGCTCACTCACAGCGGGCTATAAACCAGCATGCCATGGTCCGGAAACTGCGGAACGGGCTGACTGCAAAAGAGTGTACGGTCCAGATGGACTTCGCGGAAAATTGGATGGTGAGTTACTGGGAGCAGATCCAGAGTGCCTACTACTCCAAGGCCCCGGTGACTTTGCATCCCGCGGTCATCCACTGGAAAGAAAACGGAGTCCTTAAGCACATGTGCATAGCAATTGTCACTGACGACCGTCAGCATGATGCCGGGGCCATACTGGCCTTCCTCAAAGCCATCCATAGAGTCATCAAGGAGCATCTACCACCTGGGATGGAGACCGTACACTACATCTCAGACTCCCCCACCTCGCAGTACCGAAACAAGGCAATGTTCTCCATTCTCTGCAAACATGAGGAGATCTTCGGAATGAAGGCCACGTGGACCTACTATGAGGCTGGGCACGGCAAAGGGCCTTGCGACGGAATCGGTGCAGTGGCAAAGCGGAATGCTGACTTGCTGGTGAAGGCCGGTGTGCAGATCGAGAATGCGCAGGAGTTCGCAAACACTGGCAATAAACACTCAGACAAAGTCTGGTACATCTGCATACAAGAGGAGGACATCGGCTTGGCTCGGTTGTCCATCTTCAACCTGTGCGCTGACAACGCATTGGCTGGCACCCTCACACTCCATGCCATTGTGTGTGTGACCCGCAACGAAACGGTCAAGTGGCGGGAGCAGTCGTGCTTCAAAGAATGCTGCTGGAAGGATGGCAAGTTCGTTGGTGCATGTGCAGGCTGGAAGAAGCACCGGTTGTTCCCAGCAGTCACACCTACCACACCAGCCACAGGAAGGCGTCTGGGTCGGTACCGTGCGCCTGTCACAGTGCTTGCTATCACAGCACCTGCTACAACTGCACCTGTCGCCGCTGCACCTGCCCGTGGTGTACGACCACGTGTACCACCTTCTGCTGGACGTGCAGCACGAGCCCGTGTGGCACGTACCCCCGCTGTGCCTGCACCTGCTTTGCCTGCACCTGCTGTGCCTGTACCAGTTGTGCCTGCACCAGCTGTGCCTGCACCTGCTGTGCCTGCACCTGCTGTCCCTGCACCTGCTGTCCCTGCCACCACTGTGCCTGCCACTACAGTGCAAGACTCCTATAGCATTGGAGACTTCCTGGCATGTACCTACATGTACAGGTGGGTCCTTGGTAAGGTGAGGAAGCTACCCGATGCCAACGGAGAGTACACGCTCTCCTTGCTGTCCGGACCCAGCCGTGTTGCCAAGCAGTTCCACTTCCCAAAAGAGCATCACTGTGTCTGCATCTCCAAGGACAACATCCTGGCCAAGACACCGGCCCCCATAGCTGTGCACACTACCAAGTCTACTCCCTATGTCCTGCCGGATAACGTCCTGGAGGAGGTGAACACAATGTTCTCCAGCAAGTGAACTGGAAACGAAATCCGAGACTTTTATTCCCATTTCATTTGACTGTGACCTGGCCAGGTTAAGGTTACCCACTGCAGTTCATACAGTTTGAATCAGATAGAAATCATGTTGGCCTAGTGTAAGACAGCCCCTGTAGTGCTGCGATGGTATATTTTTGTATTTTTTGGGACCGACCAAAGTACAGGGGAGGCCAAAAAAAGTGAGTTATATATTTCAAAGTGTCAGTGACTACCCATAATGGTGACTATATGGTGCTCTCTCCATGTATATAAGCAGCTAGACATGTTTTGTACACATTCTGAAAGTTTCAGAACCATAGGACACTGCTAGGTGAAACTATGTGCAGCCCAGTGACATGTGTAAAAGCGGAGTGTGCGATCAACGAAAACGAAATCCGAGACTTTTATTTCCATTTCATTTGACTGTGACCTGGCCAGGTTAAGGTTACCCACTGCAGTTCATACAGTTTGAATCAGATAGAAATCATGTTGGCCTAGTGTAAGACAGCCCCTGTAGTGCTGTGATGGTATATTTTTGTATTTTTTGGGACCGACCAAAGTACAGGGGAGGCCAAAAAAAGTGAGTTATATATTTCAAAGTGTCAGTGACTACCCATAATGGTGACTATATGGTGCTCTCTCCATGTATATAAGCAGCTAGACATGTTTTGTACACATTCTGAAAGTTTCAGAACCATAGGACACTGCTAGGTGAAACTATGTGCAGCCCAGTGACATGTGTAAAAGCGGAGTGTGCGATCGACGAAAACGAAATCCGAGACTTTTATTTCCATTTCATTTGACTGTGACCTGGCCAGGTTAAGGTTACCCACTGCAGTTCATACAGTTTGAATCAGATAGAAATCATGTTGGCCTAGTGTAAGACAGCCCCTGTAGTGCTGTGATGGTATATTTTTGTATTTTTTGGGACCGACCAAAGTACAGGGGAGGCCAAAAAAAGTAAGTTATATATTTCAAAGTGTCAGTGACTACCCATAATGGTGACTATATGGTGCTCTCTCCATGTATATAAGCAGCTAGACATGTTTTGTACACATTCTGAAAGTTTCAGAACCATAGGACACTGCTAGGTGAAACTAGGTGCAGCCCAGTGACATGTGTAAAAGCGGAGTGTGCGATCGACGAAAACGAAATCCGAGACTTTTATTTCCATTTCATTTGACTGTGACCTGGCCAGGTTAAGGTTACCCACTGCAGTTCATACAGTTTGAATCAGATAGAAATCATGTTGGCCTAGTGTAAGACAGCCCCTGTAGTGCTGTGATGGTATATTTTTGTATTTTTTGGGACCGACCAAAGTACAGGGGAGGCCAAAAAAAGTGAGTTATATATTTCAAAGTGTCAGTGACTACCCATAATGGTGACTATATGGTGCTCTCTCTATGTATATAAGCAGCTAGACATGTTTTGTACACATTCTGAAAGTTTCAGAACCATAGGACACTGCTAGGTGAAACTATGTGCAGCCCAGTGACATGTGTAAAAGCGGAGTGTGCGATCGACGAAAACGAAATCCGAGACTTTTATTTCCATTTCATTTGACTGTGACCTGGCCAGGTTAAGGTTACCCACTGCAGTTCATACAGTTTGAATCAGATAGAAATCATGTTGGCCTAGTGTAAGACAGCCACTGTAGTGCTGTGATGGTATATTTTTGTATTTTTTGGGACCGACCAAAGCACAGGGGAGGCCAAAAAAAGTGAGTTATATATTTCAAAGTGTCAGTGACTACCCATAATGGTGACTATATGGTGCTCTCTCCATGTATATAAGCAGCTAGACATGTTTTGTACACATTCTGAAAGTTTCAGAACCATAGGACACTGCTAGGTGAAACTATGTGCAGCCCAGTGACATGTGTAAAAGCGGAGTGTGCGATCGACGAAAACGAAATCCGAGACTTTTATTCTCAGATTGTATGGGGCCTATCTAGTAGGTTATAGTGTAATAGTTGAGATCATTCCTAGTGTTATATTTAGGGAACATGCTGAAGCTTGTATACAGTGAGTTTTATCACTGTAGGCTCAATTTACAGTGTACAATGGTAAAGTTAAGGTAATATAACTATTTTGAGCAATTTTTTCATATTTTCCAAGATTTCAAACAATTGTCATTTCAAGAGTTTTTATCTCTGACTCTATATATTTGGCAACATTAAAGATACATATACCATCTACTTGTAACTGAAACTAGGGAGTCATCAGACACTTTTTAGGCTATGTCAGTCTCATTTGTATTATAAATATTGTGGATTTCGTTTTTAAAACCTGTACTACGGTCTGATAGCTCTAAAAACGGAACCGCGCGACATAACCCAGTATAATGAGGTTCCACAGAAGCCCAAGATATGGTTCTAAATGGGTAATAAAACTGTTTTAACCGAATTTGATTTTGTTGATTTGTCCCCCTGGACCCCCAATTCTGCGTTTCGTCGTGACCTGACCCTTATAAGAAGACTACTTTCCAAGTTGAAATCAGGATTTACAGTAAAAAGAACTGTTCCTGAGGGTGGCTCAGGAAGAGTGGGTTAGAGGTACTGTGGTGCCTCATCAATGGTTAATACTCTACATCATAGTACAAAGGCAGCTGTACCTGTCCCCTTTATTTGATATTCTTGAGGTAGGTAAGGCCTCTAGATAGATAAGCAGGGAGATCTATTTTCAATCAGTTCACCTTATATGAATGTAGCTTACGTTGATCAATATGGGCATTGCGGTTATACAAAGGGAGAACACTGGAGGGTGTGTCTTCTCTTTTCTGTGGGCCTTTTCTGTCATTGCTAGCTCTAGCTAGGCACATCTTTAGTCATTTCTTCCCATCATGTATAACTCCCATACGTCTCTCACTGTCTATTTTGCCCCCCTCCCCCTCTCCTCCTGGTACCATTCCTTCGCCATGATCTTCTTCCCTTCCCACTCTCCCTTCCCTCGCACAATTCCTACCCCTTTGCCTGTCTCTATCCCTGCATGCCTCTACCCCAACATGTCTCTTCCCACACTCTCCCTCCCCTCCCTCGTCCTCCCTACCTCTCAGCTGCTCCCTCTGTCACCACCTGCCCCTGACCCGCGCACCCCCTGGTGAGTGGAGTGTTAACTAATGCCGGCAGACAGGTGTGGAGTGGAGTGGAGGTGTGTGGAGGGGAGGCAGGTGAGTGGGGGTCAATAACCCAGGTGTACCTCCAGCTACCTACACCTCACCTCTAACCCTCACCCTACCTTTACATCCCCCACCTCTGTAGGCCTTAACCCTTTGAGGACAGCGTGATGCATCACAGCAACATTTGGTTGTAGATGCACCAATGTTGTGCTAGTGAGTAACTCCCTGGCACTGCATTGGGGCCGACCACTCGGGAGTGTATCAACCCCATGGAGTCGTCATGATACATGAATGCAGCACCTGCAATTAATCGCTGGGCTTGCAATCATGCATCATGTATGGTGACAAAAGAGAAATAGTACATTAAAACACTTTGCTGTCATTTAATGGTTAATGCCCTGGTAACCCTCCCCCATCACCCCAATTACACACACCCCTCTCATGTAGGCCAACTCATGTAAGGCTCTGCAGGAGCCTGTAGGGCTGGAAGGGAAGAGACTATGTGTGAGGAAAACACAGAGCTCTACCCTATCCCTCCCCAGATGTTGTATCCCGCACCCAGGTTCCTCTTAGCTCTCCCTCAATTTATACATATCCCTCTCAGGTAAGACCACCACCAACAACAGAAGGAAGGAGGGTGAGTTAGAGAACTATCCAGACTACACCCTACCCCTACTGAATACCCAGATCCTACTGAATACCCTCATCCCTGAGTGCCATCTCCTATATTATAGTTATTCCTTCTAGTTCTGCCACATTTATCCTGCTCTCATTCCTATCATAGACATGAAAATAATGTGCATTTGTCACTCATACTTGCATTAATTAATCAGTCTAATCAGTCGTCATCAACCAATCTATATACCTCAACAGAGCAACATTACCCTCCTGCCACATCACTGTCAACAGTAAAGTCGAGTTACTTTGTAGAAGTGGACCCCTCTGCACATGTTTGACCTGATACAATTAAAACATCTAGTTCATCAAGTTGCCAAAGGAACTAGCGAACCAATACCTTTTGTGATATAGATGGATATTTGCACCTTCTAACCTCCTACCCTCCCTTAACAATGGTAGTAATAGAGCCTATACCTCCATATATAGACCCATTTTCTGCCCAGTTTTGATCGACCGTCCTTTAGAATTAGAAGTTATGGAAATGTACCGTGATATGAAGGACAACCAAAAGTCATATTACTTTAGGTTATTTAGTCTACAAACTGACAGTTCTGATCTCTGAGATGTCACTGTGGATGCTAAATCCTCCCCTCTCTGGGTAGTTAGTTGTGCTCTGATGTTATTATGCGATCTTCGATCTTTGTTAGTATTACTTACTTTTAATACCAAGCAAGCCTTAACCCTTTACGGTCAGTACTTTATTCCAGACAGTATGCACGTCATCAGTGCTAGATCGTTACATCATTTATACCAATCCCATGGGGTTGACTTACCCCTGAAAGATCAGCATTATGCACCAGTGAGTTACTCGCCGGCATTGCATTTGTGCAGTGTGAACACAAACGTATACAATTAACCTGGATATATCATGCCGTCCTCAATGGGTTAAGCACTACATATAGGATATCCAGGGTGCAGAAGAGATATGCCTTCAAATAGAATGATTCGGTACTAGCTATCTGTCTCAGTGGGTTTTGTAGTACAGATGCATTAGGCATTTAAGGGTCCCATAGCGCTTTAATGTGATGCATGCGCTTTGTCGCCAGAATGTATAAATGTAGCCGTGGTGAGTAACTCGCCAGGGCTGTATTCACGTATGATGGGTTCATCAATGCACTCGCGAAGTATCACCATGATGCATGAATGCGGAGTTACTCACGCGGGCTGCATTCCTGCATCTTGGCGACAAAGGGTACAATACATTTAAGAGTGATGCGGCCCTTAAAGGGTTTAGTGGATGCCACGAGTGATCTACCCGTGCTGTGATCTGAGGCCTGCCCATGCAGCCAGTGCATTAAGGGGGCACTCCTTTACAAATATACTTATGTTAGATCTGTTCAATAGAGCTGCTTTTAAACCCCTTATATGTTGCAGATATGTGTCTTTTCTCTAGATGTGCCTTTTGGTAAAAACGACAAACCTATGATGTTGATTTGCTATCACTGTCTAAGGCTGTCCCTTTATGTATTGTATAAGATAGGGTAAACAGGTGCATACTTGTATATACTATTATTACTCCTAGAGGATGATACAGGTATTGACCGTTACTAGTTTTGTGACATGTCAGGCTCCTACCCTGATACCAGAAGATGTAATTTGATACCCAACGATGTATGTTGCCTTAACGCCACTCAGGTATTTTATAGTGAGTAGGGCGTGTCACTACCCGCCAAAGTGATTGCCTCTTTGTACCGGCGAATCAAGCGGCGGATCATTTGTGTCAATTTGTGCAACTTGGTCTTAGGGCCATTTTCCATTAGCCGATTTGGAGGTGATCGGCAGGCGATCGGCAGGTAGAGCCACAACAATTACACTACACAGAGTGCACTTACCAGTGGTTTGTTATGGCTCTACCTGCCGATTGCCTACCGATTGCCTACTGATCCCCCACCGAACACCTCCAAATTGGCTAATGGAGAATGGCCCTTAGCATTATTGTAAGGGATCTACGCTTTCATTTCCAATAGAAAGTTGAACTAAGCAGAGAGGCTTTCGGATCAGCTCTAGTTGTAGAATACTTCAGGGGTATACATTTTCAATGAGGATATTCTATCAGGAACAGACGCTACTGTGCAAGGCAGGGGGCATTCACATGCTACCATCAGAAGGTGTCATGTAGATTATGGATTTACTTACATTCAATATGCATGAATAATCATGAATATGAATGCCATCAATTGTATGTACAAGGTTATTGATTTAAGGCTTAATTCCAAAATGTAGGCCAAGTCTTACATATTGAAAGACTTCCCTCTTTTCATTTTCTTTGGCTAGACATAATATTATTATACATCTAGGTGTTCTTGGTTCGCTATAGTATAGAAACAAAGATTGACTTACTCTCTCCTTGAGTTTCGTGGATGTATCATGTAGCCTATCTCTCTACTATCTAATTGATATAGCTTTACCCTGGGAAGAAGTCTCTCTTAAATAGACACAATTTATGGCCTCCCATATATTCCCAATGACCAAACTAAATAAATATGAATGATCACAAGCTGCATTCTGTCGGCAACCTACGTCTAGTTGTGTTATACAATAGTCCCTACATGTGTTAGTCGTTGCTACAGAACCAAACGACCCCAGACCGTCGGCGTATTGAAGTATGTAACAGGGGCCAGGCGCCTTTCAACATAGCACCACAAAAAGGCACAAAAAGGCACATAATTCAGAGACAATGGTTCACATAACTTTGAAGTTTTTAGCCCATCTTCACGGGCTGTGTGTCAAGTATGTGGTTCCCTGTGTGAAGTCCTAGCGGCCCCTGTCTGTACTACAGCACGTGGGGGTAATGTCAGCGATGACAACTCAGGGTGGGGGCACTCCCAGGGTAGACTGCTGTTAACCCTTTAAGGACAGCATGATTCATTGAAGATCCTTGTAAATACAAAGTCATGAGGCACCAACGCAGTACTAGCGAGTAACTCACCAGTAATGCATCAATACATCAGACCTACCCTTCACGATACGAGTGCACCGACCGATATGGATACAGCACTGGCGAGTTACTCACCAGCGCTATATGCAGCATGATGCAACATGCTATTAAAGCACTATGCTACCCCTTAAGGATTAACACAGGCCAGCAGGTTCATGTGTTTTGGGGTAATTTATTAAAGCCATTTGGACATTCCCAGTGTTGCCAGAGGAGGGTATGAGGGGGTCTGAAATAGAGATGCAAACATACAGATACAGACGCACATATTATAAAGAAACATAGACATCAATAGATGTATTGAAACTGTATACAAACTGCAGATGACTGCATCGTAGGCCTGTGGTACAGAGTATAGAATGAGCATTTATATGGTGTCTTTTAGTGCCCATCCTATATACTATATAGCCCATCCCCTATGGCCGTGTGTCTGTATTATATATATATTATATATATATTATATAATATATCTATATGTATATTATATTTAGTATATATATATATAATGCATCATGCCAACCCTTCGGAAGTGTATCAACTCTGTAAGGTGAGCATACTGATTGTATGCAATGCCATCAAGTAACTCACTTGGGGCTGGGCTAGTGCATCAGGACAACAAAAGGGCATATGACTCTGCTGTACTAAATAAATTGTAAGCCCTAATGGCAACGGTTTATGTCATCCTACATAGGACCTACACTGTAAAAACTGTGTTTAACTTTGAACACCAAAAAAGCTAAACATGTTTAATCTGTACACACTTTAGAAATCTAAACAGACATTTTGTATGTTAAACACATCATTTCTAAATGCCTAAACACTGAAGACATGCACGTGTTTAGACATTTAGAATGTAAACACTTATGCAGATGGGTGTTTACTATTTAAACATATGCTTTCTTTGTGTTTAGGCTTTAAACATATATCTACCACCTGTTCAGCATTTAAACAATGAGGTGTTTAGATACAAAATCGTGCATGAAACACATTTTCTCTAGTATAGCAATCATATTACTCTCATTATTCCATATTACTCTCATTATTAGCTTAGCAGTTTTTTTTATAACCTATTGGACTGAAATTTTAATTAGAATTCAAAAGTACATGTATCTCTCTATAGTTCAGAAAATCTGCAGAAATGATATAAGTATTCCAATTACAAGCAGAATTATAACCAGAAAAATGGTAATTAATCGAGTGTAAACCCCTGGCTATATCAGAGGCACAGTTTATAAACAAGAAAATGTGGCTGATCATGTGTCTGTTTGTCATGATTGGTATAGTTGTTTAAACGCTTAACAAATACATTATAAGCATGCTAAACACTTTATCAGTTTAGACTTAAACACATCTAATCTAAACATCTAAACACCTAAACATGTTTAAGTGTTTAGATACTAAACACAATTTTATCCCACCAGGTGGCAGTTAAGTCATTGGATGGACCTTCCCCACCCATTTATAAGCTGATCCTTGAATAAACATACAAAAGCATACAAAGAATCACATCATTTGAGTGATTTAGATATGGGAACATATGGCTATTATTATGGAGAGAGTAATTTTATGATTTGGGGTTTAGACTATGTGCAGAAAAGCTATAATCACTAGGGACACCTGTTCTGTGGGATATGAGAAAGTATATAGCAATATTCACTTCACCATTGTGTTGTACACATTTCACAGTTACTTAGTATTGATTCTATGTAACATATGTGATGACACTCTACAAAAGTGTTATAAAACAATATCTTTATGAATATAAGATGATAGATTGGACTGATAATATATTCCAATATGCAAATTACGATCAACTTACCTTAACACCATGTAACTAAACACCTACCATGTCTAAATGCTATTTATCTAAATGCCTAATAATTCTAAACACTACAAATGTAAACACTCTATAAATCTACACATTATATATCTAAACCCTTCCTTGGTCTAAACTCTATAATTGTAAACACCTACCAGATCTAAACACTTTGCACACTAAACATGTTTTATCTAAACATGTTTAGAATTAAACATGTTTAGATGGAAAAAGGTGTCTCAAAATGTGGGACAAGATAGTATTTAGAAAAGTGTTTAGCCGCTAAACATATGCATTTATCATCTAAACACTGTTTTTACAGTGTACTGTGGTTCACTCTGCTAACAAGTCACCAACAGTTCCCCACCAGACACATGGACTATTTAATGCATATATAACATAAATCCTACACTCACTACAAAGTAGTTCCCGCAGCGGCAAGTCCATAAAACACATAACTACGCACAGGGGCATAATATATATCGCAACTTATTAAAGTAGTTCCTGCTGCAGAGGAATACATTGCATATATTGTGTTTCTACTTGACTTTTTCAGGGCTACATGGTGCTTATATGCATTATAACTATAGTGCTCGTATATGCATTATTGTTAACATGATGCATGCATACAGTCCTGATGAGTAACTTATCAGTGATGCATTCAAGCATCATGCCAATCATACTGGGTTGATGCACTCCTAGAGGGTCTGCTTGGTGTGTGAATGCAGCCGCGACAAGGAGACTTGCCGTGGCTGCATTCATACACATTGATGACAGAGGGCATAGAGCATTAGAGACCATTAATGGGTAATGTTGAAATGCTTGTACGCTATTGCCTTTTGAGTTGCAAGGATTTCCTGTAGACTAACCTAGGGCTTCCGTATTGCGACTAATTAACGATGGATTGCTTCATAAATCAATGAGATATGGGAGAACTGAAGCCCTTACAGAAAGCGGCACAGGCGCTCCTCATGGCAATTCCATTTGGCCATTTCAAAAAGTAACACACGAAATTGACATTTATGTATAGGATTTTTTTTAAGAAAGAGAAAAGAGAAAAAAAAGAGGACAACACAATAAGTATTGATCCTTAGTGAGAATCCCATCCATACAGCATGTTTCCATTCCCATGGACTTCTATAGTCTCTGTATTGATTTAAGAAGGCGTTGTAATTAGAAAACATGAAGCTAAAAGGGTAAAACAGCACACTGTAGCGTCCGATTGACACCAGGGAAGGACGCCCTAGTCAGACCATGCTTGTGTGAAGGAAATATTTCTCAGTAGAATTGTCTTCACATTTATAGTTTCAGCAGAATGCTCATTCGTCCACAATGAACACTTAGTGGGGGATTCACAAAGCATGCATCAACTTCATAGGGCCTTGTTATAAATATTATTATTACCATGCCATGTTCGAGCTCTATGAAAGCCAGTTTCTCGCAGTGAAATCTGAAAGATCTTTGCGTTGCTTCTTCACTTACTTTACCCATCCACATGCTCTATGGCAATCATTCATTGACTCTCTTACTCTGACACTGTCTCATTGACTCCCCATCACACTGTTTCACTCCCTCCCCCCCCCCCCCATTCTCTTGCTCTACCTTTCTGTATGTCTTCCTATTAGTCTGTCTCTGTCTCATTCTCTATCATTCTCTATACCCTCAACCACCGTCTCCCTGCCTCATTTCCTGTTTTTCTTCCTGTCCCTGTCTGTATAGAAGTCAGCCTATCTATCGCTCCATGCATAACTCTAATTCTATCTAACCCCAATCGTTGCTTCTTTGTCTGTCCCGTGAAGCTCTCCCTTTGAACTCCGAAATGAGCTTTCCTCTCTGCATTGACCTTCCCCCACGCAATCAGCCCTCCCCATGTGTCCCCTGTGTGCCATAACTTCTCATCTCTCCCTCTTCCTCTCTTATATTCTGTTCATGTCTTTACATCCCCCTCCCCCCTCTGCATTCTGCCCCTTCTCCCATGGTCCCCCTACAGCATGCTAGATGTGCTGATGATGGTTGCCATGGTAACCACATTAAGGTTACTGCCACCATTAAGTGTGCACTGATCACATCTTTCTAACCGTGTTAGGCTCTCAATAGGCCTGCCTGCACGGCCCCTTAGGCCTGGTCCCCGCCTAGCAGCGGAATACTCTAATTTCCATTATATCAAGTTGCAAAGTCCAACATGGGCCGGTACTGCAAGAGAGTAGGTTCCATAGTTAATTTGGGCATTTTGAGCCTTGAACTCCAGTCAATTTCAATGGTCAGGCATGTCAGGTAATGCTAGATTGTACAGCATTCTCAGATTGCAAGAGCCTGAAATTGCCGACATTTCTAGCCACTTTGAGCCCTGAGTCGGAGGCCAACTTTTTTTTTGCAAGAAAGCCTCAACTTGGATCTCCGATCACAAGATGGCAGCACCAAGCACTAGACCTCCAATGCAGCAGCAAACACTATAGAGCAGTGCATGCCTGAATTAGAAGCCTCTAGTGCACAGCTGGGATAGGGAGGGAGGAGGGGTGCTGGGTGGGGGACCTCCCCCTCTCTGTGCGTGGTTAATTGTCCATTGTTATGATGGGGCAGAGATAATGTCGGCCGTACAAGTGGATTATCTGCACGTGTAAAACATCCTGCCTTATTATCGACACCCCTAAATGACAGCACCAAACTACCGGGGTTTAAACGACAGCAGCCTGCCACTGGGGTCTACATGACAGTACCCGGCCACTGGGGTCTAAATGACAGCACCCGGCCACTGGGGTCTAAATGACAGCACCCGGCCACTGGGGTCTACATGACAGCACCAGCCACTGAGGTCCACATAACAGGACCCAGCCACTGGGGTCTACATGACAGTACCCAGCCACTGGGGTCTAAATGAGAGCACCCAGCCACCGGGGTCTACATGACAGTACCCAGCCACTGGGGTCTACACAACAGGACCCAGCCACTGAGGTCCACATAACAGGACCCAGCCACTGGGGTCTACATGACAGTCCCCAGCCACCGGGGTCTACATGACAGTACCCAGCCACTGGGGTCTACATGACAGCACCCAGCCACCGGGGTCTACACAACAGGACCCAGCCACTGGGGTCTACACAACAGGACCCAGCCACTGGGGTCTACATGACAGCACCCAGCCACCGGGGTCTAAACAACAGCACCCAGCAACTAAAGTTTGTACTAAAGTAGCAACCAATATAGCCATATCATATTTAAAAAAGACTAGCATGTCATTACCTAAAGTTTCCGCTGTAGTTATGAACTAATTCAACATGATATTAGGAAGTCCTAGTCTGCATGGCTTACTAACTCTGTGAGGACAGCATGATGCCTCAACGCTTCAATTCCATTTCGTGTTATGATGCACCAATGCAACCCCAGATGCTAACTTGGTCTTTCAATACTGCATCATGTCGACCCATTGGGAGTGTATCAACAGGACTGACATGATACATGCATATAGTCACAGCCAAAAAAGGACAGGGTGAATTAAAACACTATGCTGCCATCAAAGTGTTATGAGAAGGCCCTGATCTGCATGGTGAATAAGTACGTGAGTCAGGTACTAATATTGTAATTATAATTGTTACATTATAGTGGAGTGTGGAGGAGGCGAGGCCTGCTGGATAGGCTGAATTAGAATTCTAGGATATACAGTCATTTTATTCCATAATTCGGTGTGAATAATATTACTGCAAAGGTATTTTGGTTGTTTATGCTAACTAGCTTCATTTATGGTATATAGCAAGACCAATACTGTGCATGTATATTTATAAAGTTTCTTGACTAGCACTATATTTGTTTGATTAAAGGCACCCTCCCTTCTTGTTTCCTCCCTACCTTACCCCCTCTCTATTTCGTTCTATGACAATCTCTTTCTTACTGTGGCCCTCATTGTCTGAATGTCACTGTGTCTGTCTTTGTCTCCCTCCCACCCACATATATATATATATATATATATATATATATATATATATATATATATATATATATATATATATAGTATCACACAGAAAAGAAGTAGAATCACTGTGACTCCCGACTTGATCACTGTGGTAACTCTCCCCAGGACTCTAACATGACTCCTTAACATTAGCAGGACTCTAAAATAACTCTATAATGACTCCTATTCTAAGACTCCCTAACGATTGGGAGTCACTTTAGAGTTGTGGGGAGAGTTACCTTAGTGATCGGGTCTGGACTCCCATTTTAGAGTTACAGTGATTCTATTTCTTCTCTCTGTGTACATACGTAGTTTACCACAGTGTGAACCCCTTGAGTGATGACAGGAAGATGGGAACCCTCTTTGGTCTACCACCCCACCCTATAGATGCCCCTCCCTCCTTATATACCTATTGTCTCCGGATGGCAATACTTCCTGGACGCTCCCGAATTCCCAGACGGCGCAGATACATTACCGTTTTACACACTTCATCCGAGTCCTTTCATACAGCGTCTTGGTTGCCATGGTAACACGACAACCAGAGGCACAAGATGGCTACCACTTCATCTTCACTTGGCACTCTCCAGACAAGTCCTCTTTGTTGCTACCATTCTGTCTCTATCACAAGCTTAGATATCCTTTGTGTGGAGCTTCTGAATCGGGTAACGCCTCATAGTTTGAGTTTCACATCTTGGCATCGTGCACCTATGCAGCGCTGCGAGTTACTCGCCGGTTCTTTATTGGTGCACCATGAGCATTAGAGCACTATGCTGCTGTTGAATGATTAAAGAGACTTGGTGGTGCAGAGTCACAGGCGACCAATCTAAGAAAACGTGTGCTGGAGAGTGCAGTAGATTCTCACAAATCAAAGATGGCCACTACTTCATCTTGCGTGTTCTTTGTGCCTTTATCCTGCTGCCGTCTTCTTACACAGACACACAAGAGCAGCAGGGGAAGGGGGGGGGGGTAAGATCTGGTTGAGAATTAAGTACATCACGTCAAGTTTGGCACGCGATTTGATTCAAATGAAAACAAAACATGAGAAAAGGGAAGATGGCGAGGTATGGGGAGGGGTGCGTGTCATGCGAGCCGTCGGTATGTGTAGTCATGGGGAAGGGAGTCGTGTAGATGCGCATACTAAAGGCACATGTCAGATTTCTGTTTACCTTTTAAATTCTCATTCTTAGACCATTTCCTGAACATCAAAGGAAAGGCTATACCGGGATATGGGGATGCATTACACCGCTTCGTGCAGACATTCCCAGTATTGTATTGTCATAGCATATATAGTATTTTATGTGTACATTAGAGAAGACGCAATGCCTGAACACAGTACGAGGACAAAATGTAATATCTCAGGTTACCCGGCCCCTGCAAGCGCTGCATGCATGTTTCTGGTGGCAAGCTGGAATTTAGAAGCTTTAAAAGTTCGAGAGCATTCCCAGCAAACAAAACACGTTATATAACGTATCTGTAGTATCTGTATGCCTCCTGAGAAAACGTTATACAACGTTAATAAAGTTATTTTGACGTAAAATCACGTATTGTTGTTAGCTGGGTGGGGCTTTTCCAGTCATTTTTCAAACTTTTATTAGCTTGACTTTTTAGGCCTTATTGGGTTCAGCCAAAATGTGGGGTGAGGTGGGGATATGGCCACCCCCCCCCCCCCCCCCATGCTGCCATGCACCGAAGAACCCATTCCTCCAGTACATTATGCTTGGTGTCATCCCCGCAGTACCCATTAACACTCAGTGTAGGCAGCCCTGTAATCCCAGCCTCTTTCCCACACCCAACCTCCCACTGGTGTCCTAATTCCTATACTACTTACACCCCCCCCATCACCCCCTCCCCCTCTCCCTGTGACGACCCTCTCTCCCCACTGGTGTCCTAATTCCTATACTACTTACAACCATGTCCCTCCCACCCCTTTCTTCCCTCTGGTGTACTCATTCCTACACTACTAACACCCGCCCAACCCCCTCCCCCAGCGACTACCTTCTCTCTACTCTGGAGTCCTAATTCCTATACTACTTACACCCCCCCCTACCTTATATGTTCCTCCCACTCCTTTCTCCCAACTGGTGTACTCGTTCCTAAACTACTCACACCCGCCCCCCTCCACTGCCCAACCCTCTCTCCCTACTGGCGTCCTTATTCCTATACTACTAACCCCCCTCTCCCCCCCCCACCCCTCCCCATCCTCCCCTCTCCCTTATTCCTATGTTACTAACCCTCCGTCTTCCTCCCTCCCTCCCTCCCTCCCCCCCTCCCTCCCTCCCTCCCTCCCTCCCTCCCTCCCTCCCCCCTCCCACCCACCCTCCCTCCACCCGACCACACCACCCCAGGTTGTGCTTTATCATTCAGACTGCTGTCTTGTGGTGAGGTATAGACTGTGCCGTGGCCGTTTTATAGATTCCCTCTGGAAAGGGAAGTCAAGTTATTGATGCCACAAGTATCTGTATTTCTATACTACTCACACCCCCTCCACAGTATTCATGAGTTGGACTTTAGATCAAAGTGTATCTTAAATCATGTAGTGTTTTGTCATTTGTAAACATCGGAAATACAGGGGTGCATTTGTGCCAAATTAGCCATTTTGTTAAAGGTTCCCATCAGTCTTTTTACCAGACATGACTCTGCAAATTGTGTCCATACTTTCTTAAAAAACCGTGTTTTCTCCAATTCCGGACCGTGCCCACGTGCCTAATTGTGGAGGCAGCCTGACTGGATCTAGTATGGAGAACCCTCATCCCCCCCTCCACCCACACCCACACCCACACCCACACACCCACACACCTCACGTACCAAGCTGCCCTACTTCCTGCACGTGGTCCTTGATGCACGTGCACACGTACCCAGGCCGCATGTTCCCCTCCTCCAGCCCCCTTCTTAAGACGCCTCCAGCGTCTTAGCCTTAATCCTTAAGACCCCTCCCCCCGTCTCTAGCTCATTCCCCAGTCCCCATATTTGCCTGGCTGCTTCATCCCTGCTGCCTTCCCCTTCCCTTTTTCTACACCCTCTCCCTGCCTCCATGCATTCCTCTCCCTTTTCCCTTCCTCGTTCTCTCTCTCTCTTCCTTGCTCCCCTCTTTGCTCTCTCCCATTCTCTTTCCCAGCCTCTGCCCCTCCCTCCCGTTCCTCTCTCCCTTTGTCCCTCTTTGCCTCCCTGCCCCTTTTCTCTGCCTTCCCTCCTATTTATCTCCCTCCCTCCCTATTTATCTCCCTCCTTCCCCTCCCTCCCTCCCTCCCTTCCTCCCTCCCTCCCTCCCTCCCTCCCTCCCTCCCTCCCTCCCTCCCTCCCTCCCTCCCTCCCTCCCTCCCTCCCTCCCTCCCTCCCTCCCTCTCTCCCTCCTTCTCCCTATCCCCTTACCCCCTTTCTTGTCCACCCCTCCTCTCACTGCCTCGCGCCCTGTCTCCTTGTCTCCCCAACTTCTTATGTTGCAGGCCTCCACCCACCAGTCCCCTCTCCCACTACCACTACTGCGAACACTTCTTCCACCCCCTCCCCCACACCTCCCCCACACACAGACACCCGTCCTCCTCTCTCATCGATCCGCGAGCTGACCCAGATCATGCACAGACTGCTCTAACCCGTAGACGAGCTGCTCCCGAACCAATCAGGGCTCTACATGACCTGCTCCTCCCCGTGCTAACCCTATATGGACGGCATGGTACCTTAATGCACCTGTTATGATGCATGAATGCAGCCATGGAGGGTATCTCACCAGTGCTGAATTGATGCATCATTTTGAACCTACTAGGTTGATACACTCACGAAGGGTCGGTATGATACATCAATGAGCTGCCGGCGTTACATTAGTTCGTCATGAAGATAAATGTGACAACATGGCATGACTTAAAGGTTAACTATGGGCTGTATATTCAGAACCTAACCCTTCGTAGTTCTTTAATAATGCAGGATACTGATATGAACAACAACTAAGTAAAACAGGTAATAACGGACAGGTTATTCATTGTTCACCAATCCGAGCTGTCCAACGTGATAACTATGGACTCTTCTCACAGACCAGACTATTATAACTTCAATATTTAAACAAATTCCGGAGAGTCACAGTGTTTTAACAGAGGATAGCTTCATTGCTATGATGTAACGCGATAGCGATCATTTGCTTACGTCGTAGACGGTGGAGCTAACATGTTGTTTACCTAGGAAATTGACAGAAAAGTAATACCATTTGAATATTACTATCACTCCCTACCGTCTTTATTTGTAAGATTTTTGTAAGATTTTGTAAGATTTTTTTTATTCATTCAATGTCACGGCTCTCACTGCGATTTTCAAAAGATGAATCATAATGCTATGTACATATAAATGAAAAACTTATAAATACATAAATTAAGTGATTTACCAGCCTGTAGGGTGTTAGATAGACTGGGTGTAGCAGATTATATAACAACTCTAACTATGAGGGATGAGAGAGGGGCGTTGGTAACCCCTGTGTCAGAGCTGATTCAAAAAAATTAGGTCTAGGAGGGCAGTGCTGGTGCACATGGACCTATCCAATAGTAGTAGGTGTGATGTCTTTATAAACTACCGGGCAGTGCTAGTGCACTGTACCAGGTGTATGATGGTATGAATCTTATGAATGATTATGTATACATGAGATTATGTACATCAGCTATTATACTATGGCAGCTCCTGCGGGCAGTGCTAGTGCGCTGTACCTGGCAAGAGTGCTGGTGTCATCGTAGGATATGATTGAGTTCAGCATCTCATAAAATCATCCTTCTCGATCAGTTAGGTTATATAGTTTCTATAGTTCCTGGGTAGTATTACATGTTTAATAACATATTTCCAGTCACATGACATAGTGAAAAATCCCAGGTAGGGTCTGACACGTGTATTTATCATTTGTTATTTTTGAGCAGGTTTGTCAAACCACATTAGAATTGCCAAAAAGGCTGGGTTCGGCCAAATCTGAGGGTTGGTAACAAAATCAAATAAAAATTGGATGCACCTCAACTGTACCCGTTTTGCACCGAGGCTGCACTCCAAACCCACCACGATGCACCCAGAACCCACCCCAGGGCGACCTCTAATGTAAACAAGCAGCCAGTCATTGACGATAATCAATTAACTACTGACTTGAAACGCCGCACTTCAATGGCTACAAACTGCATTGTACTGAGGAACCACTCTGTCTTGAGACACAATGTAACAGCAATGTTGGTGGGATAGTCGCTGTAGGTTTTACACCAACTTTACCAACCCACGGGTAATGCATGTACTAAGGTCAGTTACTTATGCAAGCCTACAACTAATACTGTGCTGGTTGAGTTATGTCATTGCTGGGGGATTGGAATCATCAGAGACTACCTTCATGCATCTCTCCCTACACCAGAATGGCATCACCCCTAATGCACTTAGAGCATCACCAAGTGCACTTGTAAGGACACACTCAGACACCTTACAAAGGTCACTTTAATATAAACACAGGCTGATACAGCGACAACAAGTAATTAACCAGCAGCAATTGGAAGATACTGTGTCTCAGAAATTTCAAATGAAAATGAAAAGCAATAGGGATTCTATCAAGGACTAATATTGATGACTCTCAGAACTGACATTTATTTTTAATCAGTAAAAGCATCCGAAAGCGTCCATAATCATCAGTAGCCACTAATTGCCTGATCTACTTTCCTCCATCGTCTGTCCATAATGCCACGCCAAATGAAGTATTCATGCTAAACCTTGCTTATTTCCTTATGGTCAGTGATGCCTCTCAAGTAGATAGTATGTTAAGTCACATATGCCTCCAAATCTGGTTTAACCTTATATTAATACACTATGCCCTGTTGTAATCATGATGCATGAATGCAGCCATTGTAAGGTACTCATTAAGTATCATGCTGACTCTAGAGGATTAATACACATGGTCTCTGAAGGGTCGGTACGTTTCTCGACAGTGGATCATGATGACACATGAACAATGGGTTCCGAAAAGATTAAAATTCCCACACATAAAAGAGAGGTCTATATCCTTGGGCTCTACACACAGAGAATGATCACCTTAGTGCATACCCTATACTATACTATAGCTCATTCTTCAAAATGCTTCAAGCCACCACCACCAAATGTAATAGTATTCTTCCCAATTCCAGCCCACGCGTCTATTAAGTGTAGCCGTCCACTCCATCAAATATACATAGGTTTCTGTTTCATCTTCCAGTGTTTCTTTCCTTTTCCATATTTTTTTTCTTCTTCCATTTTTCCTCGGCCTGGATCTCATGACCATCAGTCTTCCATGTAACCCAATTAGGGTAATCATATTGCTTGCTGCTGGCCTAGTGGAAAGTGGGGAAAGGATGGAGTGTGGTTGGTTGGGTGGGTTGGTGGCCATTTGCTGCCAGTTGCTGCGAGCTATCCCTCAGTACTACCTGCCCATAACCTCCCCCATCTATCTAGACACCCCTGTAGGGCGTGCTATATATGTGCTATGGTGTACTATTTTGCATGGGAAATATGTTAGTGAAAAAGTGACTTCACTTTCCCCATGTATGCTATATAGGACATTGAAGTAGTGATTCAATTGAGGTAACAAGCTGTCAGTGTCATAATTCGCACAAGATCATATTTGAAAAAAGAAGCCACCTCTAATGTATTTTGGATTGACTTGTTTTCTTATAAGAGTATGCTGTTTTGCATATATCGTTTTACATTATCAGTGCATACATTATACGTGGTGCTTGAATGATAAAAAAGCTAATGTGGAATATCAAATATAGACTCTCTTATATTGCTCAGTTATGATCCAATATGGATTTAATTAGTTAGAAACACGCACAGTGGATGTCGACATTGTCAATTATACTATGAGAAAGCATGCACGTGCCAAGAGTAATACCCTGGTAAAATGCCGCCCAGCACTGCAGGGTTTACATTGCCTGTTGCAGCATGGTACAGTGTAGTCCTGCTGCAGTACACCCCCCCCCCATCCCTTCTCAACTCCCCCCTTCCTTACAAGCAGCGCCCGGGGGCATATAGGGATAATGAAAGTGGGGGCTGTTTCCCATCTTCTTCCTCTTTGCTCCAACCTGTCTTGACCCCTGTCTCTCCCGTTGCCCTTCTTGTTACCCTCCATTCCTCCATTGCTCGCTCCCCTGGCATCCCTCCCTCCTTCCTTCCCTCCCTCCCTCCCTCCCTCCCTCCCTCCCTCCCTCCCTCCCTCCCTCCCTCCCTCCCTCCCTCCCTCCCTCCCTCCCTCCCTCCCTCCCTCCTTCCTTCCTTCCTTCCTTCCTTCCTTCCTTCCTTCCTTCCTTCCTTCCTTCCTCCCTCCCTTTCCTCCTTCTTTCGACACTACTTGCCTCTCTGTATACCTCTTTCCCTTTCCCAATGCTCCCGCCTTCCTCTTTCCCACACAATCCCCCTTTCATTGCCCCACACGCTCCTCCTTCTCCCCTATTATTCCTCCCTCTTCCGTCTTTCTATCCCCCTCCTCCTCAGGCCCTTACCTCTCAGTTCTAAATGCAGGGCATACATCCTCTGCTCAACCTTCCCATCTCCAACCATACCCTCCCATCCCTCCATCGCCCTCACCTTTTCTCCCACTCCCTGCGGCCATACAGGAGTGTACAGTGTAAGAGTTGGGATAGCCTCAGGGGCTCTGGTCCTCCTCCAGGGAGGTGTGGGTGGGGGAGGGGCCACAGGTGTTCCTGGTGGCACCTGCCAAGTCTGCCTACCTTCACACTGGAGGGGCGAGCACCAGGAGGTGGGTGTGGAGCAGCAGGGGCTGTGTGCAAGCCCTTAATGGCCAATTCCATTGCTGCCTGTACTCATGGGATATCCCACTTCTAACACTATGCCCATGTTTTTATCCCCAATTGTTACCTATCTACGCTTCTTCTATCGTTTGCTCTTGAATTCTTGCTATGTTGATTCCCTTGGGGATCAGGAATGCCATTATAGCAGGAAAGGAGAGCATTTGTAGGCAATACCTACAGGTTCTCGCGGTTGGTTTTTAATTCAAAGTAGAAAGAGAGAGGAATAGAGAGAGAGGAAGATAAAACTCACTCTCTCTGTCACTATAAAGTCTAACTCATTTCTTTATCCACGCACTCATCCAGTCACTCACCCATTCACTCAATCAATCAATCAATCAACCTCCACTTGTTCACTTGCTCATTCACTCACTCACACACTTACCCATTAACCCATTGATAATTTAACCCACCCACCCACACCACACCCACCCACCTTACACCTAGTCTCTCACCTACATAAAGGCCCTCCCTACAGTACGGCCTTGGCTACCTTGGAGCCCTACATCAGTGCAATAAATCCACTTACCCCGTGGCTCCGAACCAATCTAATATTCATTAGTGCCTGCTAGTAGCCAGAGCAGTGCTGGAGAGGTGTGGGTTGTGGGGCAGGTTGAGCTAGACTGGGTATCATGCCCCATCTGGTTACCAGGTTTACAAGAGACAGGTCAACAAAACATCTGTGGTTGAATAGGTTTCATGATTTATAATCGTACTTAAAACTAAGGCCTGATCCGTTGATGATATGAAGCGTGGTAATCATGCTTCATATTATATAAGACACATGTATGTTACCAGAGCTCTTTACCATAGGTCTGTAGTTCACATTATAATGAAACCGTATAGACAATGATCCACCAGATTAACCGTTAACATTAAACGTATTAAACTTATATCTGCCTTGATGTTCCTCAAAAATGTCAAGTTGTAGCAACATCCATCTATACACGATTACTGCCCTTGCTCTAAAGCAAATATATTGGCCAGTGGACCAGGCTAGCTCTTGGCGTGTACCTGGAGTCGGGTTGTTGCACGGGGACAGAAGGCACGAGGGGGTGTGACGGGGTAGAGGGGCTGGGATCTAAATTGTTGATATGATCAAGCTGCAAACCCGGAGGGAACCAGCGGTAGAGGCCATCCAGCAGCTTCTGTCTAAATACCTTATTGATCCTCAACTGGAGGAGCTCTGGTAGCAAGTTGTTAACCATTTAAGGTCAGCATGGCGCCTACTGCATCACCATGCCCTGTAGCTACGCCCTGGTGAGTAACTCATCAGTGCTGCTGAACATAACTCCTTGAGAACAAAAAACGTTTATAAATACTCTATACTTCTTTTATGTTTAATTGAGATCAGCAGAATACAAAGTTGTCAACCTGGAATTGCATTGAAACCCACATACATTTTGAATAGAACCCTACATACTCTAACATCAGCTTTAATGCAGCATCAATTCTGTGGGTGTAGAGAGATGATTAGATCAGAAATTAATGTCTCCGAGAATATGTCATTCATATATGAGACAGCATTCCAGTGGGAGAGTACAGCTTGATGTAACCTCATCACCATATATCCAGCCCTACACACCACACCCTCCTCTCCCAAACCGAGAACACTGTCTTTATGGGCAGGTCGCTGAATTTCTGAGAGCAACTCCTGAGATATGGGTTGCCTTATCGCCCTGGTCATACACTACTGCCGCTGATATATAGGTTGATGCCACCCACTCCACACCTCACAGCCACATTGTATGATAACCTGAGATGAGCCATACAGAACGGGTGCTCCGTGAGGTGGCGAACAGATCATCCGTTCTTCATGGCTGCTCTCCTTATTAAAAAACTATTCCATTAAAAAAGAATTATGAAAATAAATTTTATAAAGATATATAAACTTAAACGAGAATAAAAGCGCGCCCTCCCTCCAGAATTGAATGCATAAATTATGACATTGGCCATGTGTATGGAAGTGTGTTCTGTTATGTCTACTCGTTGTCGCGAATATGGATGGCTTAATCACTGGGAGACATGGCTGAGATAACGGTCACCCGATCATTCCTGCTTAGTATTTGAGTTGATTGCATTTAATCCTAACCCTTTAATGTTCACGTGATGTCTCAATACTTGTGTTCATTTCCCACCAGATTGTATACTTTATTATTAGCTCTGGCGAGTAACTCGCCAGAGCTAATAATAAATTAACTCTCCAGCATTCCATTGGTGCAGTGTGTCCACCTATTGGGGATCCTGTATGATCGGCGCAATGCATGAATGCAGCACTAGTGAGTTACTCAACCGGGCTGAATTGTTGCCTAATACAAATACACATAATAGTGCATTAAAGCATTATGCTACCCTTAAAGGGTTAAACACATACAGACTCTACTGCACCATGAGGCAGTGGGGAGACGGTGGCTGTATCAGGAGAGCGTGTTTAGATGTGGCGGCGTTAAGGTTTATGGTGGGTCCTCTGGGAATGGGTGCGATGGCCTGCCATGATAGGCAGTGCCAGTATTTGGGTTGATTGCTCTCAGCCTCACCAAAGCCTTCTCTCCTCCCAGCCCGACGTCACAGAAGGGAGAATACACTTGATGCTCTACCCATCCAAGTGTGCATGTATGTGTGTAGCCCTCCTGGCGTATCTTAAGTTAAAGTAGACCCAAGGCGCTTATACGAGACTAGCACGAAATCGAGACCTATACACTATGTAGGATCAGTTCATTTCAATACACAAACACCTATCCGATTCTGCGGCGCTTATCTGTGACCCCAGCTAGGTATTAATGCCCCTCTAACGATGGTTATGTCCTGTTGGAGTAGCTCATTGACCTGCTCCTCATCTGCTTGGTATAAGGGAGCTGCTCATAGTCTACATCGCCTGTTTATGCTGCAATCCTTCACTTTACCTCGTCATGCCTCTCCTCCATGTTACACCTTTTCCCCTTTATCCATATGTCCGTCCTGTTGCCACCTGTCCTCGTGCCCAACACAACTATTGTGTTATCTATAAAAGAATTCATCGGTAATCTCTCAATGCTTGTGGTGCATGTAGACCCAGGCATGCTGCCCTCACTTACTCCTGCCATGCCACCCCATGTATAATACTAGTACTTCCCCTGCATTCACCCCCTTATATCCCCGCGCTTTATACGCCCTCACATCCCTCCTACTGTATAATACCTTCCCTCCCTTCACCCCTTACACCCCTCCCCCTTTATCATACACCTTTACATCTCTTCCCTGTACTACCCCCACCCCCCCCCCCCCCTTAACTACACCCCACCCCTTCAGAATGCAGGCATTTCACCAGACAGTGCTGCCGTGTACTGCACGCGGCCATCGGCCGTCTCACCAACAACCCCCCCCCCCCACCCCCCCCCCCCCCGCCTCATGCCTCCCGACTGTCTGCTGCACCCCCTGCCATGCCTGCCCGAGAGTGGTTTGTTGGGCCCCCAGGATGCTCTGTGAGTTCTTGCTTTTACACACAAAAGCAGTGGCACCATAGTACTTAGGTATAATGTTAGCAAGCCGCTCCTCCCAAACCTGGGTTCCAAACAGCAACAAGGAACATCAGTGTCACAGGAGAAGGCAATGCTACCCATTGCATGTATCTTCTAGTTGTAAAGCAACTGCTTCTCTGAAGGAATACATGGTAACGCCCTCTACTCACACCTATCCCACTTCAGTATAACGCATAAATGCACTCTGTGCAGACAGAGGCAGAGTATGTCAGAGAGAGAGGGAGAGAGAGCATCACTCAGAAAGACAGCGTCAGAAAGTCAGAGTGAGAGACACAGAGGCAGAAACAGTGGCGGCGGAACAGGGGAGGGGGGGGGGGGGCTGGGTGGCCAGGTATGTTTGGGCCCCCCAACCTTTTGGGAAGCAATCATATTGTAGACTTAGATCCCAAGTTTGAATTCCCAAAATGTTGTGCATGTAGATCATGTTATATGTTTCAAAACTCCTACTAAATGCATTACTCGCAAGTCAAATCTACACAATTTTCCTGGTGCCTGTAACCCCCAAGACCCCCATTTATAAACTCCTTCCAATTAACACCCCTCAGGTCATGGGAGCCCCCAACCTTATCCACCTTCCACAGCCCTGAGAAAACGTCTTTTGAAAATACATTGCAGTCGACATTGAAGCAGACACTGCCAGAAACTATGCTGTGGGTATTGTTTTGTATCCACCGCACCTAAGCCCACCCCCTGTTCATCTGTCCATTCTAGCCATCGTCCTACACTGACTGCACTATTCAGACCCACATGGGCAGTGAGTTGTTGGCCCCCAGATATCTCCTCTGAAGCTGCCCCTCTCGTGGACAGAAGCAGTGATACCCCAGTATAGGCAATACAGCCAGGGATGTGGGCAGTCTCTACAATACAGAATAGAGGTGCCGTCCCTGTTCTACAGCACAATCACTCTTCTACTCTCCCCTGCCCCTCACAAGACTCCAATCTTGTGTCTATAAGTATCGCCATACAGCATGTATAATCATTGGGAATACTGGAGGCAGAGTACAGTACAGAAGTCACCTTCTGCATGACTGATAATATGTTGATATCTAATTAAAGAGTCCCCTCTCCCAAAAGAGAAACTGAGCATTCAAACGGAGAGGAAGTTCAAGTCCAGAATGTGTAATTTTTTAACAGTGCGGAGTTGACACAAGATCCCTGGTTTACGTCTAGTGTCTGATGCCACGTGAGCCACTCCCTGAGCTGCTGCTTGTACACCCTCAGGAAAGTGAGAGTCATTGTCGCTAAGGCAGTACCTGAGCCAGGGCAGTTCTCCAAAACCTACTATGTTTCCAAAAGTGATCTTTACCCATCCCCCTACCCCCCCCCCCCCCACCACCACCCCGGGATCCTACGTAAAGGGTAGAAGTGTGACGGGTTGTCCTCTCATGGCTTCTCAATTATCAAACAAGAGTCTGTATATACTTAGAGCAAATTGGGGGTCGGCGGCAGTATCCCTGTATGCATAAGCAGGATGATACATGGAGAAGATACTCCGTGAGCCATGCAGGCCTACTCTCTGTGCATCTCTGTGAGCTCATCTTTGGGTTTCTGTGTGTAGCTCTTATAACGTGGGGAATGATGCTATTAACCAAATAGGTTATACATAAAGCAAACTGTATGTATAATGATTAAATGGTTTGGACATAGAGAGGACAGGCTGAACCTCATCCCAGCACAGCCCGCCCCCCACGGGGATCGCTGAGCTAAATTATCTGACGTGCCCTGCAAGCGGCAATGTGAGCTGCTCTGTGAGCTGCTCGGCGAACTGGTCGGCGAGTTGCTCCAAGTTAAAGCAACGCTAGGAAGTCGTAGAATACCGATGGGAACGTCAACTAAACTGTCAGATAAATTGTAGGGAGAGAACATGAGTGTGCCCCCTGTCCCATGCACCTTGCACGCACACGCCCCTATATCATTATGGGTGAGTAATGTAGGGGATTTCTATAAGCAATCGTACTGCCATATACAAGTTGATAGCAGGTTTTGTAGTCGGGTGGGGTAGGCCATAGCCTATAGGGTGTGGCGGGCCCCGATTCAATGAATTACTAATAAAGGTTACATGTTATGGCTATATCTAACCTATGACTGCATGAAGTAACTTTGAATATTGATTTAAGTTGCTGTTGCTGAGTATGCCAGGGAAATTTATAAAGCAATCTGACCATTGGTTCCACGCAGACAACCAATATGGGGATATAGGAGTAATAACTGGAGGACTCTATCAAATGTTCCCCCTCCCCCTCCATTCCTGCACTCTTTTTATGTTCGCTATGAAACACTCCCTATTCACGATTATACTACTAGGAATGACCCAGCGCATTCCAAAAATTAGTAGTTCTCCCATCTTTCCAACTCTATGCTCTGCATTCCCTCCCAGTCCCCACCACTTCCATTGAGATATCTCTACACTCCTTTCCTCGCTCACTGTCACCATCATAATATCTGCGTCAATTGGATGTCTTCCCCATCCACATCAACAATAACTACAGATACGGCCAATTGGTAATGCACGGCCATGCTTCAGCCTTGGCCTCATTGTCTGCGGACAGGTGCCCAGTGTATTATAGATGCTACCTGCGTTCTGTAACCTAGCAACAGAATGCCTGCCAGCAGACAGCTGTAACCAGGACATCCAAACCACCTTTGCCGCCTCCTCCAGCCTCCTATGTTTACCTACGCAACCATGATCCTAATCAAATTATATACCAGAGAGGGGTACACTAGGAAGGAAGCACCCCCCCCCCCCCCGCTGATAGTACATACCATGACCCATCATAGGCTATGTGACTGGGAGGATCACTTGTTCTACACTAAGAGGTTATACTTTTGTTACCCCTTTCTGATTTCACCTATACTAGTATTAAGAATGACCCTTTTTAGGGGTTGGTGAAAAGTGGATGGAGGATATTCCCCTTTGGCTGTCCATACTACATGCTGCTTCATAACTTTTAACTTATCTCCAGAAACCTGTTAGTTTACCTTCGCCACCTAGTACCCATCATGTGAACACCTGGTTGAAAATAATGGCTATTTCAGTGGGTTATCTTTTGGCGTTGGCTTTCCCCCAACTCCTCCCCTTACCACACCCAGAGTAAGAATGTGTCGGTAGCACCAAAACACTATGCAGTCCCTGCTATCTCTTATCAAACCTTCACCCATTCCTCCCTCCTGGTTGTCCTCATGTATATACCTAGTGGAAAGATAAGGATATTTTCAAGTTTTTCTTTGCTGTGGACCCCCTAACACGCACATAGAATATAAAACAGACTTCCTGGGGTAAAGCAGGCTCTGTTATCTCTTGTCCAACTGCTGCTCTTCCTCCTTCCACATCGGTATAGCTCACAGAGAGATAAGGCTATTCCAGGTCTTTTTGTACCGGGGGCCCCCTTCCCTACACCCATAGGAAAAATCACCAATGCCGATAGTAACTAAACAAGAATCTCTTTCGCCTATCTCCTATAAAACCTGGCGTCTGGCCCTCCCACCTCATTTATATACCTGGATGGGAGATAAGAGTATCTTAGAATTTGTATTTATTTACCTTCCATTTCTTTTACTCTGATGCCCTCTCCCCACCCCCTCCTGATTCTCAGTCATTGCCTCTCAGCGACACCTCAGAAATACATGTATATAGTGGAAAAGACCCTTTCCAACTGCAACAAGCCCATCCTCTCCTACAAGTTTGATGCTTCCTCTACCCCTGACTCCCCGTATCTCCATAGACCTGTCAGAATCCACATAATGGGCATAAATCCCAGATCACCCACCCCAACACACAGACCCAAAAGCTAGCCTCACAATTTCTTATCTATGTATCTGGTGGTAACATCTGCAATAGCAGCCCATGAACCCTATACTGTACTGCTCTCTCAGTCTTAGTGCCCACCCCTCCTGATCTAAATAGAGATTATCTTTCTCAGCTGGGATAAAAGACTATCTCAGGTACAACATCCTTTCCCCATTTCCCTCTCAGATGGATCCCTACCCTTCATACAAGAGAACCCTCTCCCAGTAGTGATTACACCCCTATAGCTGATGCCATGCAACCTGCTGCATCCCCTCCCTACCCCTGCCATCCCCCTACAATACCTGGCTACAAGATAAGGCTTCATACATCAGGGTGGTTCCCACATGGTCTGTGTTGATAACCTGTGTGTGGTATCACCACAGTACTACCACCATATGATAACCATAGAGGTGGCCCATCCTTGTGTATATATTGTGGGGTTGTTTGTAGCACTACCTACCTTTATAATAGACAGTGAGGCAGTCAGTGCTTACTGCTGCAGCTGCTGCTGGTGGTAGTAGTATCAGTACTATGGGTACAGACAGACAGTCTCCCCTGTCAGCCTCCTCTCCCCCAGTAGTCGCAGCCTCCTCCTCCCCTGCCCTGGGTTGATGCCTTAGATGCTCCTCCTCCTTGTAGTAATCCCTCTAGTTCTCCCTGGGCTGTGTAGGCTCCGTATTATGCCTGCTTGGTATCCATATCCATGCTCCAGGGTGGTTGTGTTTAGGTATATCCCAGTGTCACTGTGTGGTGTCTCTATGTGTGTAGAGCGTCTATACTGAGAGGTGGCGGTGGGTGGTAGCAGCGCTGAACGTCGAGCAGTAGCTACCGCGGCCCTGCCTCTACACTGCCGCCGACCGACAGCTCCATGTATTTTCTAGCAGCAGAAGCAGCAGCAGCAGCAGCCGCGATAGCAGCAGCAGCAGCAGAAGTGGTTATGGCAAGCCAATAGGGTAGTGAGCAGCAAAGTGCTATAATGCTCTATGCATTACTACACTTGCCAGTGTTGCATATATGCATCTCATGCCGACTCTAAGGGGTTGATACACTCCTTAAGGAAACGTCATGATGCACTAAGGCAGTAAAAAACAAAGCCTTACCATCATTGCACTGATGGGTCGTGCCAATACAGTAGATGAATACGAAAGCTTGTGGAATATCCTTGAAGGTTATTATAGAAATGAGTGTTTGGGTATTAGATACTTTAAGGCAAGAACATAAGACATTGCCTTTCCATGAACAAACATCTTTGTTATTAGATACTATGGTGAAGATGATTTGCAGTCAACTTGAAATGGATAACAAAATAATATTTCTTGATTCAGTTCGCCCAACAAGATATTTGGTGCGACTTGAATAGCTAGGTTATTAGTATAATTGAGTATTAGTTAGTATTTACACTTAACGATCGACCTGCAGATATAGTTATGCCGTCTAGATATGATTGCTACATTATCGGTTTCTCATGACCAACAGCATCAGAAGCAGCAGTAAGAACGACAGCAGCAGGGGCAGCAGTAGCATCAGAGGCAGTCGCGTGGACTCTCGCCGTGCACGAGAGACGGCGAGACATGAATAAACATTGAGCGGCCAATCAAAACAGGCAGAGGACGGACGGGGTGGGGAGTCTGCTGTGTGGTGGGTGATATGGGGAGGGTGTGTGTGTGTGGGGGGGGGGGGGTGAGGGGAGGGGGAGGGGTCATTGCTACATTGGCCAGCATCCACCAGCTGACGATAACACTCCAATACACACCTGGTGGGCGGTAGTTACACTAGTTCTGTTGCAAAAGGGAAGGGACTTTTCTCTCTCTCTCTCTCTCTCTCTCTCTTTCTTTCTTTCTTTCTTTCTTTCCTTCCTTCTTTCTCTCGATCTTTTCTTTTTCTTTTCTTTCTTCCCGCTTCCTTTATATTCAATGTTACTAAGTACACATCTTATATTCCTTCTTTTATTCTTATTTATTGTTAACTTGTTTTAGCATGTCTTTCTTATGTTATGTTGTCATTACTTCTTTACCGTTAAAAGTTTCATTTACATATGGATGCATATATGATGTGTTTGTACTGCATGTGATTTAGGATTGTGTCTGCGGAAAGTTAGGTGGAAGTTAAGGAAGCTGAGATCTGCATTGGCCAATGTTCACTTGAGTATAGGCAACAAGGCGTCCTTACAGGGTACAGAAATGATCCTATTGTTATAACCATTGTGCCCTATCATGAATAACATAGATCAGGAAAAGAGGCAGCATAGATAATATTATATTTAAGAAGTGTTGGGTGGGGCTGAACTCTTCCCTGATGGGGCGGCTTATGGATGGTATGAGGGTGGGCGAAAGCTGACCATCTATATTTTTATTGGACTATTTCGTTTTTGTCTCCCTCTGTTATATGTGGAAAGAGAAGGGGCTCACCTATACCAACGTATATATGCATACCATCTGGAAAACGACATCGGATACATAGCATAACTCTTGCTATCGTCAGTAACATCTAGTACCATTTAAAAATTCTGCCACCCAAAGAGAAAGTCCCCCACTCTGCCAGCAACAATATCGTTGTTCTCTTTGGCAGGAGAAAGAGCAGACTGTGAAGGCGTCTATTCAGTGGACCGGACAGTAGCTGCTGGTCGATGCGGGGGACTGAGCTGATCCACAGCCATTTTGTGTACTCCCTATACTACATTTATGAGCGGTATTAGTCCTGTGTTGTTTGTATCAACTTCCTCCCACTTTGGGATCCAAGGGAGTGGCTATTATTTAAGAAGGGGTAGTCAAAGCAATGTCATTAAAAGAAATAGTAAGTTATTTATGTTCAAAATTGATTCGAGCATTATTATGATGGTGAAAACATGTATACATGCACTTAAAGTTCGATCAACCTAAGCACTCATATCGTTTAGCAATCACGAATCAACAAAAGTCTGAGGCATCTATGGGACAGTTCCTTATAGTTGAAGAAAGAGTACCATTCCATGGAGAGAAACCTACACCAAATCGCACAGCGGGGACCCACTGCGGTGGGAAACATAGACGGGATAGTTTGTGGAAAGCTATACGTCAGTGTGTAAATATGACCTTGTCATTTTTTAAAGTAAATATTTATGATGGCATTCATAACACTCAGACTTTGTATTGCTGTAGGGCTTATACTTGAACTTGGTCTGTCTGGGGCTTTTATGCTTCAGTGCTCAGATGCATTATACTCCAAGCAAAGCAGTGGTAAAGTAGTCAGTAGACTTGGTAAAAACGTGAATTTACTATACAGGCAATGTGTACATAAACCCGACCAATTATTTTGAGGCTGTCTGAGTGTGGACCTGTTAAGTAGAAAAACACAGAGTGCGTGAGGCCTGTTCTATATATGTAACACCCCGGTACAAAATACAAAGTGCTCTGAGTTGAGTGGTCATGTTTCATAATTGTCTTATAATAATTCAATTGACTCACACAATAACACACAGTGTCTGGTAATGCTGGACCCCTGGTGTCTGTTTCATAGCCAAGAAGGAGAGTCTATGAGGCCAAATAAAAAAAGGTCTATTTCAGGTAACATGGGAAGAAAGTCTAGGGTCGGTAGGTCGGATTATTTTTCCTTTTTTAACTTTTTTACAGCCCATCTACGACACCCTTAAATTGAACAAAAATTTGTAAAAATGAGAAGACATTTTTTCAAAATGTTTATAAACTTGAATTGAAAACGTGTAAAAATATAAAGATTTCTTCAAAATTGCATAAAAGAGTAGGTTCGGCCCTCTTTTGATAGGGTCGGTCGGGTGACCTGAAATAAACCTCTTTTTTTGGCCTGATTGACTGACTCTAAAATGTGTGCAGCAGTTATTCCAATCATGAACAGACCATTTACTTTTACATCCAATACGTTATATCCTTTTTTTATGGTATGGTATAACCAGCTCATAGAGTCATGCTGATAGCAGACGTCTGGCTATAAGTGACTCAGCACAAGGCATACCGGTATCTTAAATATGAGCATTGTATAAGACATTATCATGAGTCATTGTGACAGTACACCGAAACATAGCTTTCATGCACCAAACGTTACTGCCCTGACATATGTTACAGACTTTTCTCAGAGCCATCTAAACTACACTATTTCCGTCTTTTTATGATGATGATGCTGATAATGCTGATAATGATGGTGATGATGATAATAATAAAGATGATGATAATGATTATGACATTTAAGGCTGTGTCCCGCTCTAAAGGCCAGTGACAAGACAGTAACTGTTTCCTAGACTGCAGTCCGTTCCCCGTCTCTATCTCTGTCCCTCTGTCTCTCCCCCTTCCCCTGCACCTCCTACGTTTGTACATCCCTCTGTCTGACTCTGAGACTGTTTCTGGATAAAGCCACTGTGCTCCACCTGTTTTATCCCCCTTACCGACATCCATGTTAAAAACATACACAAGGGCGGTCGATGAATTTACAAAAAAAGGATAGGATGCTGGCATGTTTGCCGCAGTTGACTCAGGTAAGGTAAACGTTAAAAGTGTCAACACACCTTAAAAACGTGCACAGACCGTACAGTACTTAAAGTCACTGTGCCTTTTCGTTTTTCTGATGGATAAATTCAGCACTGCATGGCGAGTAACGCGCTACTGCTGCATTCATTAACACAGCATGCCGTATCATACAGAGCCTACAAGGTTCATACACTCTTGAAGATTTGGGATGATGCATCTATACATCAGTGCATCATGCTGACAAATGAAGATAAAGCAGTGAGGCATCATGCCGTCCTTAAAGGGTTTAAACGTCCATACTGTCTGCTGCCAATAACTGACTACACAGGGTCTGTGTGAGGGGGGTTTACTTCCAGAAGTGACTCACCAGGGATTTTTAGGTTATATTATCTGCTTCTATTTGCACATCCTGTGTGTAGCAATACATTGTTGAGTGCTAATTTATATTATATAAATTTATTTTACTTTTATTGTCTTTATCATTATGTAGTCATAATTTCATTTCTTTATCATCTTGGCTCATAATTTCAGAATGTTTCGGTTGTCAACCTCAACGTTGCGCAAGCAGACATAATTCATGGTGGCACTGTTGGAAATATATTACCAATGAAGTACTCCGTATTTAGAAAATTTTAAATTATAAAAGAACTAATAAGTGCAGCGAAAAAAATACCCACAAAGCTGTAATAGTACATTTGTGTAATAAAATACATCTACTTTTGCCATACAGTACAGCACTAACATCCCCATTTCGACATCACATACCCCAGTATAGGTATGCATATATATATGTGGAAATAAGCTTTTGAAGTTGCTTATGTGTGGTGACTCGTCCATCTATAGGCTGTGTAAAGTGAGACAGTGATCAAACGGTGGCTTTGACTATGTGTACTGTCTATCACTGTCGGTATCCATTAATAGCAAATATGATACAAATGCATATATACATAGGCTTATGACATATAGGACAATTCTATGTCCATTAGAAACCTAATGCAGAATCTACTTAACAGATACCATTGTCATTATCATCCAACTTTCCTATCTTTAAAAAAGAGTAAGTGATGGTGTATAGGTGCTTTCGCGGTAGATCGGCCTGTTTGGGTAACTATGTTGTTGAATACAATATGTGTGCGGCCCGAAGTGATAGTAAATGGAGAACAGCCTAACCCTTTAATGTCGACATGGTTGTGCAATGCAACATGAATGCAGTACTGGCGTGTAACTTACCAGTGCCGCATTGATGTATCCACTCTAAACTGAAGGGTCAGCATGATGCACCAATGCAGGACCAGCATCATGACAACAAATAAACATGAGGCGGTGATGGGTTAAACCCAAATCATTTCCATTTGTAACTGTAAATCTTAATGTAAGCTGATGAGAACCCGCCCACGTGCAGGCCACTCATAATACACTACCGCATTTAATGGATCTTCAACAACAATTTCTGTTTACAATATGAAAAACTTTATAACCGCTCGGCTTACCACTTAACAAACATACGGTGGTGTTCCGAGTGGGCATTAGGCCAATCCTACTCGGTTTGCCACAGAAAGCGTTTCATAGTAAATCACCTTTTAAAAGAAATCAACTCATCAGAATTAGTACATCTTGCATTAACTCTTCCTTTACCAGGCTCCACATAAAGACACCCCTCCCAAGACCAGATTTTTTCAGATGAAATTCAAATAGGATATTGAGATTTAGGGGATGGCCTAACCTTTCAGAAACTGAAGGAATTTTGTAAATATTCAAACTAGAAGTACATCTATGACAAAATGAAAAATATTGAATGACCAGAAAGTAAGATACCCAAATCGCCCTAAGTGTTCCAATTAGGGAGATAAAGCCCTATTTCAAATTAAATATAGCTTATTTATGTGTATTATGTTGTCATTGAAACTCACATTTAGGCCAGAATGCATTAAAATAGACCTTATCTTTTGGTACCATCTGTTTCAGCATGAAAAATTGGACAAAACCATTTTTCACACAAAAAACAATATTGTTTGACATTTTTCACAATCTTTGCCTCAAATATTGCTCAAATCATATCCAAAATCAGTTTCATATCATCCAAGTTGAGATGCCCAGCATTTCTAGAATATTGGAGGTATATGAGAATGGATTAGGCTATGCAGAGACAATATGCCATAGAGTACTGTCAGAAAAAATCAGGGGATTCTACCAACTTTTGGGCAAACCACAGGTGTTCAAAAATCGGCCAAAATCGGCCGAAAATCGGCGAGTAACTCGCATAAATGCGTGTACGGTCCTGTACTGTAAACTCGCAATAATGCGTGTACGGTAAAGGAAGGGTTAAAGGGAATAAGTCTTTTTATGGCATTTTCCATGTAAGTGTAATTCTCCCAGAAAATATGAAGTTATTGCATTTATACAATGAGTTATCTTAAAAATAGTTTTATTGCATTATTATTTTGGAATATACTACTGTACCAACGTTATTTGCACTCTTTAAGAACCTGTTGAATGGTATAGTTGTGATAAGCCTGCTTCTTAAATTAATGTTATCTCTTTCCAAAAAAAAAGAGCTTGAGTATAAGGAAAGCCTTTAGATTCTCCTTTTCTTCTCAACCCACAACAGAAGACTCCTCAGTAAGGGAGTTGTTGCAGGAACATGTGTAGGTCAGGCAGGTGTGGTGCATCCAGTCTCTGTTTACTTTGTAAACCGAGCGATAATATAAGAATAACCCATACCCTACAGCATGGTCAGCAAGTTGGGCGATAATACAAGAATAACTCCCACCCTATAGCATTGGCAGCAGGTACTCCCTGAGAGTTACTCTGTGATCTGTAAATGGACCCGGCTTGGGCCAGCAATGACAGGATGTAACCTTCAAAGGTCATGAAAGGCACTCAGAGAAACTTGGCCATTTTATAAACATGATAATCCTGCTTATCAGGGGACAATGTACAAAGCGTTTATTCTGTGTTGTGGTTAGAGGTTATGGATCAGGTACAAGGCACTACTTAAGTACATGTACCATTTACAACTCATGTTACCAGTCTGTGTGTACATAAAGTTATAGTACACCTCCTTATGTTGTATACATATATCTGATGACTTGGGTACACAGATAATATATGAAGCTTCATCTATATCTGTCATTCACAGGAGGATCGCTACTCTAGGATTTGGTACAGGCAGGATATATATAACAACTACTGATATCTCTCTCCCCCCTAGTTGGTACAGAACATTAAATCAACATTGATAAATTAATGGTTGTCAATGTTATGTCAATGTTGATTCAACGTTGAACTGAATTTTGTGCTCACTGGGCCTTTACTCATGATCTCCCAATATCTCTCTATAACAGGCTCTGCGTGTCTATCTGTTTTGCATCTCTCTCTCTCTGTCTTTGTCTCTCTATATCTCTCATCCCGTTGCATTGCACCTTTAGAAAGACATAATACAATGTGGTCCTTTTAGATTAAACTAGTTTAGAAGATAAACAGAAGCCATATGAGAAGCCACAAAGGAAAACGTCTATTTCATATGTCATTCTTAAACCCCAACTCACTTCCTGCCTATGTTTCTATGTTTGCTGTTTTTATAATGCAGATGCCTTCAGGAAACATCCATCTACTCAAGACATGTCCTCGCACTCCAAATGGTCTTTCTCTGCCATATTCAAAAACATGAATCGAAATGCTTTTACAGAAAACCTATTTATAAGCTGCCCACACCATTTTCATGCTGCGTAGGCCCTTTTGCCCAATCGCTGTGGCCTCTGCTCTGGCTGCTCTTGTGTCATCTCCAATACTCCCTAACTGCTATCCCCAACCACCAGTGTTCAGCCACACTCCCCTACTGAGATGCAATATTAATAACCTCCCCTTCCCACCACCCAAACTGCATGGCCTCTGTACAGGTCTAGAAATGTGCTTTGGCCCTGCTCCGCTTCCATCACAATGTATTCATTCTAACATTTGCCTACTTCGACAGTCAATATGAAATCTCGTCAGAGGTTATAGTCTTCCAGTCTGGCAGGCAGAAAGTGTGATATTGCAGAATTAAAATTAATATATTGCAACTCCCTAACGGAACATGGTCCCACTGTTTTGCAAGGTAAATAAATGAAATAGCAAATCATCAATCAAAATCATTGAATGCCTCATTGTGTTAATGTATGTTTTCATATGCATGGATTATAAATTACGGTTATTTGGAACAGTCGAGAGAAATAATTATATCAAAAAGTGTCTGCATAATTATATATCCGAGCCTGTGGAAACATAACTATTCCTTCAATATTTAGTAGGCCTATCTACTGGACCAAATGTCATGATTGGATATTTTCTACTATTCTTTGAAACACCAAGGACGAAACTATAGCAGAACTGAACTTAATCCTGCAAGGATAACATACATCTTTAAAAAGAAAAAAGACATTACTCATCCATCCTATATATACCCCTTCCTCCTTCTTCCCTCCTCCCCAGAACACCCACTGAAATATTAATAACTTCTCCCTCCCACCTCTCCAGGGTCAAAGTAATGTTCTGGGGTCCCTTGTCTTCGGATTATACCCTATATTGCCTCCTGAGCCCTGTCAACTCTACTTTGTTGTTCTGTGCTGGGGTCTGTCTAGGGTCAAGTACTTGTATTGAAATCTACCTGAGGTTCAGGCTTATAGTGCAGTGTGGTTTTGCTGATTAATGGGTTTTCTGTAAGTCTACCCTTGCTGTTTTCCTGTTTGCATTGTTCATAACTTTCCCTGCCTCTGCTTCCTTCACTCATTCTCCCTGAGAGTATTTGCCTGTCTTTGTCTGTCTACTATCTGTCTATCCTCTATCTCCTTATCCGTACATCTGTCACTGCCTCTTATCATCTATCACCCAATCTGTCTCTGTCCCTCGCTGTCATACTTGCGCCCCTCCCTCTGTCCCTCCCTGTCTTCCTCCCTCACTCCTGCCGTCTCTTCCCCCCTCCCTGCCTTCCTACCTGACCCTCTCCCTCCCCCTCTCCCGTCCTTTCCTCCCTTCTCTGTCACCCTCTTTCTTTACGAAACCTTATATTTACTTATACACGTAAACATGGCCAGTGATCTACAACGAGAAACTAAACGCTATTTTATAATTAGTGAACAAAATGTATTCTATCAGATAACTCGATTTCCGATGTGTTGCAAGTAATTCCCCCTCTCAATCTCTTAATATAATGTAATGTCTAACATTTCTATATATAATCAGCGTCTACCTGAAAATTACAATTGAAGCAAATACATATATGGATGCCAGAGGAAACTGCCAGGCTACATAATATATAGGGCTGAGAAGCCTGAGCCCTCATTAATAACGGCTTAGTTGTGAGATATTTCCAGGACCTACCTGTTACATCTGTAGGCTGGATGTCTGGCCTTGGTCCCCACATCTTCATCCATCTTACGTCAGACACATTGGGTATAATTCCTCTCATTAGACCAGTTCAGTTCACAGACCACAGGGGCAGCACTGTGCAGGTCTGTTACTGCATTTGTGAGCGATAATGGACAGAAATAATTGTTGAGTTTGAGATAAAGGTATGCATTTAGACCAGTTGGGTGGTTTAATTGTATATAAACTGATATAGGAAATGAATACATCCCTGTGAATATTAATCCAAATGGATATTAATTTGCATAGTAATTATAAGGATGGAACAGGTGGTCCGGACCCCACAATCCCCATGGGACAATCCTTTGGGAGAAAAGTCGAATCTAATGATACTTTGTACCGCATGACCTCACATCACATCTTTTAGGGGTTGTACATGTGGTTATGGCTTACCCCTATACAAAATGCCTCAACAATTCATTTCCACATGTCATCATGGTGCACAGATGATGTATAACTTGTTAGCATTGCATAAATGGATATTGCAGACAAAGGGGCATACTAGTAGAGGGCAGCATAGCATTTTAATTTCTTTTGCAGAAATGATGCATAAATTCATCCCTATAGAGAGTATCTCCCCTCTACTGTATTCATGCATCATAACGACCAGCATTGGGTGGGTGAGACAGTTTGAGTAGACCACACTAGACTAGATTCAGGTATCCCCCTGGTGTCCAGGTGGAGGACTACTCATTAGGGGTGATAGACGGGAATGAATGCATAAAAATATGGTTCTAAACCTGCCAAGGGGCATTTTTTAGTACAATTGTTCTGAGATGCTTTTTGGGGTAATTTGGGCATGCTGAATCCGAATTTTTTTGACCCCAAGAGGAAAAAACGTTCTTTCTGTGTCTAACGACCAAAACAAAATGGCCGCCATTTCACTCAGAGAAAACCTAAAATCATGCATTATAATAGCAGTATTGAACATTATGAAGTCCTTTTTACCCCAAAATGACAAATCTGTGGTAGATAAGTTGTTTTTTATATTTTTTCCTTCCATTCAGGCTCCTAGAACTGTTGCCTAGCAACCGTCACAGGATTTGTTGATTTGCTTGACAACGGCCCTATATCGACCTTTTATCATAATTTTCAGGTAGCCTACCCCCCCTAAATCCGGTCCAAGGATTTCAATGACATCATCCATTTGTTGCTAATGTAAATGGTTGCCTAGCAACAGCTATTCTAAATGTTTATTTGCCTAGCAACACATGCTTCAAGAGGGCATACGTCATTTTAATCGTGCCTATCCCCACTAAAATGGTCACAGGGATTTTAATGATATTATCCATTTGTTGCTAATGTAAATGGTTACCAAGCAACTGCTATTCTATATGTTTATTTGCCTAGCAACCCATGTTCCTAGGGGTCATAGATCAATTTTAATGGCACCTTACCCCACTTAATAGATAAAAAGGATTACTTTGTGTTGATAATGTCTTTATTAAGTAAAGTGGTGTCTAGAAATAGCCATTTTATTTGCTTATTTTCTTAGCAACAAAGGTACACAGCCAATTCCCTTCTAATGGCCTACCCATTTAAAAGGCCACCTCACCATTAAGGCCCTGTTCTATCTTTAATTGAATGGAAAAAAACTCACTCTTATGCGGCTATCCCTCATTTGTGGTATATCCACTTTGTGGCCACTGATTATTTGTCAATGAAATGAGCAAACTTCTAGGTATATTATACAGTTGTTTATTGTTATCAAAAGTGAGACTTCATGAAGATAAGTTCCTTGAGCATTATACTTTATCAGTTAATACCACTTGTGTTTTTTCCAGTTCACATACTTTGAATGTTTCAAGTGCAGCAGTTTGGCATTGTTGCCTTGATAGAACATTATTTTGAGAAAGCTAATCTGTTCTATTACAACCATAGCAGGCGGGTATATAGTTTCAGGAGATACTAGTTCCAGGTGTCAGCAATAGGTATTCCATTCTGTAATTCTCTTGTTAGGCACTGGACAGCGATTCCTGAAGATGACAAAAAAGAATATTATTGTTCATGCTTCTTTTGGAAGCAATTCAATATCATTCAACTGTTAATCATAAAATAAGTTAGATCTATCAATTACAAAGCACATATATGTGATAATGCATATTAGATGATATAAAAGCCTTGATAACACATTAGCAAATGTTTCTCTCTCAAAGTAGATGGGGTTTTATACATTAAATATTAGTGAAAATGATATTTGAGATTTCCTTCTTAAAGTAGTGGTTCAGATTGTTTTGCAGGGTTGGGCTTTATGGTATATTTGCTGAAAATATCACTTACATTGTCTATTTCTGATTGTTGAGGCATAACCCTGTACTACGATCACAGCCACAATTTGTAGTGCACTGCAGCTTCGCTCTCCTACAGCCACATCGTTGACTTGTGCAGCCTGTCTTGCACTGACATGAGACTAGGGTTAGACACGCATCTGGTATGGGCTCTTTAGTCATCAGCACTGGTACAAGTGCATTGTCATCGAGCTTCCATCCAAGTTCTGTTGGTTCAGGAAGTGATATGATATGATAGGTTAGCGAAGTTCCAGATCAGTGCTTGGAAATGAGCACGTTGAATATGAAGCCTCAGTGCATCAGAGGTTGGTGGGAGAGCTTCTGTTTTGCTGCACTTCCCAAAGAGAAGCAGCCTAGCCTGATTGATGGAAGTGGCATTTGGCACTTTGTATACGTGGCAAAGAAATTTCTCAACTGAAGATACAATTTCATTGCTCAGTTCAATTTGCTGTCCAAGTGTTTGAAGCAAGTTGTGATGCTCAAGAAAGACACTGAATGTGGAATTCTTTGTGTGGTTTGCTATAAACGAAGTGCAGTCTGAACCTGTCAAGGAATGGAATGCAGTAAGAGCCTTGTTGGAACCTGCAGGGATGTTGTGAATGACCTCATGTACTGGCACATATTTGCGTTTCTTACTTGTTCCAGCCTTTAACCAAAGACTATCACACTTAATGTTGTCAAAGTGTGCAAGTAGCATGACCAAGATGTCTGTGTCCCTAGCTTGCACAACTATTGTGCGTGATGAGGAATGAATGGCGTGGAGAATAACTCTGGTATCGGCTTCCTCATGGTCAGCTTCGAGAGGACTTGTATTGAGTGGGACCGAACTTTTGACTTCATCATTGGGGAAACTTCCACTGATAACTACCATTTTGTTACCAGAGTGCTTCAGGACATGCTTGGATAGGAATGATGCCAACTCAGCTTTGTTTCCAGGATGAGATAGATAGTTGTTCCAGTTTTCTGGTAATGGCACACTTGGGTCATCATTAACAAGTCGTCTAATAGGTATTTTCTGCTTGTTGCGATGTTTTCTTGCTTGTGCTTTGGTTGTTACATCCCTGTACTCATCAAACAGCAGGTCAATTCTTCCGTAAGCCTTCCCAGCCTGATGAACGGCTTCATTGAACACAACGGCATACTGACCAAATGTCTTAGCTCCCACTGGTTTGCTGAGAGCATTCACCAATGCCTGACCGTCTATGATCAGAGTTGAATCAGCATCAACAAAGAGTGTGGATGGGCAAATAACATTTTCAGTCAGGCGACCAACAAGTGCAGATTTATCACCTGACCGTAGATCCCCATTTGCTTCTGCAAGAGAGAGTGGTACGGGCATGAGTTCATGCTCTAGAATTTTGTTCAATTGTACCTCCCTCCCTGCCTCATATGACATAATGAGTCTTTGCATGATGGTTCTGTCAACTTTCATGATTTGATCATTTGATTTGTTTTTGTTCACCACTTTGTACAAGTTACTAAAGGTGAGAGGGTTGTTCCTTTTCATTCGATCATTGAACTTCTCGGGATGGCTGAGAAATCTTTCTGATACAAAGTCATTTAGTTGAGCCTGACCTCTGGCATAAGCCGTTGTCAGAGCATCTTGGATTTCCTGTGTTGCAAGGTCCTTGTTTGCCACATTTTGGAGAAGATCTGTGACAGAGAAGATTTCCATACGTATCAGTTCAGTGACTAAACTGTCTTCATCCTTATTGTCTCTTTCTTTTCGTTTGGGTTGACTTTCATTGAGAACAATACCAGTCTATGACTCTGTGTAATACGATGAGTTATGACACACGTCTGATTACATACATAGCTGATATGTAACAACCAGGGCAGTTGGCACAGGCAGGATTAGGTTCTGTACAGACTCACCACACAAAGAGGGAAGGGTCCTGAGGATGTAGCCCTTTCTTACTGGAGTTTTCTGATGTAGAGGACAACGTCACCCGAAAATTATGTTTGAGTTTGTCTGGAACAGTCAGCTTGGACAATGTGTTGGTACAAGATGACATATGAATATGAGACCTTTATCATGCAGTTCGTAGAGGGCTATATCCTGTAATGGCGTAGGGGAGGTTAATGGGTAATTAGGGTAGATACATGGGTAGCTGATGTCAGGAGGGAGGGTGATGTAAGATAGTGTAAGGTTATAGTCCCTCGGTGTTATGGTATAGTAAAGGGATCAATAATAACGCTGACTCTCCTGCTTATTATAGTAAGGTTTTAACCTCTAGAGGAATGGGGAGTTCAGCTGACAGAGATGGTAATGTTGGATTCCAGTCAACACTTGGCACCCATAATTCTTTGAATTTCTGAGAATCACCCCCCCCCACTCCCTTGCTGTGGTGGACAACATGTATATCAACGGCCTGACAATCTTGTGCTATGCCTATATATAGTGTGGGATGTAAAAGAACCATTGCCTCAGTAAAAGTGTAGAGGTGTGATTTCTACATTGCATAGACTCGATCACCATGACCACCTTCGAATCCCTTGCTGTCACCTAGCTACCCAGCCAACACACCCAAACGGGCCCCATATGGGCGTGTCTCTGGGCACCCTCCAGGGGCTAGCCCATATCTGGGTATTTACTGGTATTTGTCAGGGCTTCCAGATGGGGCCCATGTGGGCTCAGCCCAGAATATCAACATGTCATGTTTTTGCAAAAATGGGTTTCACCTGGGTTGGAAACGGGCAAACTGGGCAATGGTATCCCTGGGTTTCCCATGTTCTCAGCAGGGGCAGCCAGGTAGGGCCCAGGTGGGCTCAGCCCATGTACTGAACTCAGTTTGTAATGGATTCCTTGCATTGCAGATACTTTAATTTATCCTCGCTTGTCCCTTTCTTCTAGAAAATGTAAGTTCAAATTATTTTTCTTATGCAATGTTGTCTACCAGGGTTTCACCTGGGCTAGAGCTGGGCTAGAGCTGGGATAAGTGGGCTGAAGTCTGCATGCGTTTTCCATGGGCTTGATGTGGGCTGCCACTTGGGCCAGCCCCCAACTTCACTTTTTGGGCTAATTCTACCAGCACAACTTTTATGATCATGTTTCAAAGACCTTTTCCCAAAAGAGTAGGGTTCATCTGGGCTAGCCCTGGGCTAAGTGGGCAAGTATTGTTCCTGAGTTACCACCAGATGTCATCATTGAGAGTACATGGGATTTGATATCCTATAGACATTTTCTTGTCTTTATTACAATGAGCCATAAATTCACAAGTCCTTTAAAACCATTGAAATGAAACAGTTTTCACAGCACGTTCATATCATATGAAATTGTCTATACAATTTTGCATATGAATAGACAAACAAGGAGCAGTCTGACACTGACACACTTCCCCTGGATAAAATCATAGTACATAAGCCCAGGACTCCCTCAGGTATCACTATCAGACTAATAGGAACTTTGACTGTGTCACCCAATGTGATCAGAGTTGTAGTTAGTCAAAGGATGCATTTTGCTTTTCCTGTCAGGGTCAGATAAAGGGAAGAGATGATATTAAATGCAGATAGATTAATTGATCCACTGGAATACTTGTTGGTAACTACTCTTAACATCAACTACATAAAGACTAAGCTTATAGCTAGAAAAATTTGTTTCTGTCCCCCCAGCCCCCACCCCCCAATTACGGGTTCACCAAATGAAGGAACCCACCTGGGTCCCACTTAGATCTGAACAGGGCCAGTCCACTTCAAACCTGGGCAAGCCCTTCTGGGCCCCACCTGATGGCCTGGTCAAAACCAAGCGGGCCCAGATGGGCAGCCCATATGGGCCCCATAAGGCTGCCCATCTGTGACCCACCTAGGGCCCACTAGGGTGCATTGGCTGGGTAGGGCATAAAGCAATCAAAAAGTCTGAGAGGAAAATGAATTAGAGAGAACGATTCTAACCTAAATTACTCTCAATGAAATTACATGAATTGTTTACAAAGGATCATTTATATCTTCAAACCCCCTCAACATGCAGCCTTCGAAAGACACATCAGATCAAAAGCCAGACAGATTGGCTGTACTGCTTGTTATTACATTTTAAAACATTCATTTCTTCTTCTCATAACTCTCTTCGCTTCCCTTGATAATCAATACCAAATGGTTAATGTCATGTTTGCTCTGTTAAATTAGTTTCTTCGTTATGGTGGCTGCGATTATTTATTCCAACCATGCCTTATGTATTCAGACTTAACTAAATTAAAAGCATTGTTGCTATGGACACCTGTTGGCTGTAATATATTCAACCAGCCCTATATAGATAAAGCCACAAATCTAACATCCCTCTTTGCTTACTTCATACTAAACAACCTTTCCTAGCCCATCTGCTTCCCATCAATAATTCACAATCAAATTTATACATCCTCGAACTATTTCTTGTATTGTTTTGTCCTTTTGAAACACAAATCTCTCAGCTACTTTTGATCTTGAATTATGGCTCAGGCAATGTATGGTTTTCCTCATGCACAAATTTTCCTTGGCACCTCGGCCAATATCTTCAAGAGTAATTCATCCAAGTTTTCCTGTAAAAGGATCTCGATTATGAAGAAAGAAAGTGAAAGATTTGCTTGCACCAAAATTTGAATTACATCAATTTAGGCCTAAGATCAAGGTATACGCAATACATGATCACATGCTGAATATTTAATATCTCAAAGTATACGGTAGGATAAGAGTGTAATCTAGAAGACTGTAACCTATTTTTTCTGTACAGTGTTAGAAGAAAGGTGAACATAGCATTTTGTGTTAATAATGCAAAGACTACTCCAAAAAAGGGTTTAGAATTTGCATGAAGATGTTTTGAACAGAATCCTACGATTCCACCACCCATACATAGTGAATCGCCTCTAAAACAGCGGTTCCTTTAGGAGGCATCAGACTGAATGACTTGATACCATAGATCATCTCCAATAGACATAAACATTTACATCTCTCATTACAGGACCTCCTGTAGACCCCAATAATCTCCCTACTCACCACCTAATCCAGCCTGGATGACGCTTAATCCTTTTTATAGTCTTCTGTAAACTCATCCATTATGCAGACCTGAACCTAGTTATTCAGCTTCCAATCCCCCATGCAGCCAGGAGCCAGCTATGCAGCCAGTACCACCTACCTACATTCACCCCTGTTTGGTTCTAGCATGCATAGTGACTCATAGACTCACAGGGGTGCCAGGACCTAAATTTGATTTTGCTAGGAATCAAGTAATATTGGATTGGTATTTAGGTGTGCTTTGTGCTAGCAGATAGGTAATATGAATAGTATGTATTCAACCAAGGTATGTGTCATTATCAGGGCTACATTATTTCTCTTTGAAGTAGACAATATCTAAAGTAGAATTTGAGTATTTAGCCTTGAAGCAGCACTTGAATGAGCGTCTGCTTCAGATGCATGCAGTAAGTGGGTGGTTCAATTCCCCTCTTAGCCAGAGGTTTTATCATCAACCTACTGCCAATCTGCCTTGTGCCAAGCAATTAGGAACCACAGACATACACACCAGATCCATTTTCACCATTAAAACAGGTCCTATCACATTTCAATGTGACATTTGACAAATGCATGGGGAGTGCATACCAGTAAGATGTAATAATAAGAAATGGTATGTGGTAGACATGTCAGATGCCACCACAAGTATGAAGTTCAGTGTCTGGGGTGGTCACTACATATTTCTGTTCAAATTACCCTCCCCCTATACAAAATACCCCTCTCCTACCGCCCCCTGGTGGGCACCACCCAGGTTACACCAAACATGAGCAGCAGGTGGCTCTGGGTACCAGGGTCAGGGGTCAACCAGGTCAGAGGTTATAGACCCACCAGGCTGGACATCATTGACCGCTGGGTCTGGATTGAGGTAGGGGTTGGTAGGGGTTGGAGGAGGTAAAGGAGGGAAAATGCCAGGGAGGAAAGGGAAATCCTGTGTTTTTAGAAATTTTGACCTTAACCAGAGTAAAATTGAACCCACAATTTATTACCCAACCCTTGCCCACGATCTTGGCCACCTGAAGGCCTGGGGGAACCAAAAGAAATTGGACTCTTGAGAGGGGGGGGGGTAGAATTCCACCCTTTTTAGCAGGGGCGTGGCAACCGGGGGCGGGGGGAACGGGGGGGACATGCTCCCCCCCCCCAACTTTTGACAAGCCCCAAAAAAGGTCAAACCAGAAAGGTCAAGTAAAAGGGGGTCAAAAAGGGTCAAAATACCATTCAGTCCCCCCTGCTTTGAAACTGCTTGTCCCTGTTTAGGGGGAATCGGACCCCTATTTTATGGGGGCCATAAAAGTTCCAGCGTGCTCGCACAAATATCCCCAAATCCCTCTACCCTGTTGTTAAGAAATTGCCACAAACCTACCCCTATGAAGGTTTGGGAATGACTATCTACTAAACACCTAAATGCCAGGCTCTTCAGCATGAGTCAGGGGTCGATTTGGGAGCAGACATCTGCTTATATTATAGGGGTCAGTCCCGTGCGGACAGTTTGAGACCCCAGGGGGCTAGAGAGGGGCAGGCTGGGGAGCACAGGGAGCACAGGGGTGAGGGCAGGAAGGGTAGGGGTGGTGATAGACTGGCTGATGTCTCTGTGGATAGGAAGGAGTCTGAGGATACCATCCATATACAGGGGTATCAATCGACTTTGGGATTTACATTTAATAAAATAATGTTTTGAGCAAGTCTAGGGTGCTGAGTAAAGGGAATGTGGAGTTGGAGGAACGGGAGCAGGGTGAGGGCATGAGGGGGTAGGGGTGATAAGTAAATTGGTGTCTGCGGAGTGGCTTTTTGCTACCTATAGGTCATTTTCCAGGAGACTTGGTGCAGTATCTCTTTGTCCTGCGACCTGGTGGTTTTAATTGGTCATACTAACATATAATAAAAAGCTGACCCTTGGCCTTGAAATCATTGCCCAAATGTGACTCTGTGACCTTAGGCCCTGTCGAATTTAATGAGATAGATGCGAGATTAATAAACACCAGTGTACACAAGGGTGGAGCCCCGGGACAGGTGGGTGGGCAAGGAAACCCATGGGGCCTGACGTAGGGAAAGGCAGTGGAGATAGGAAGGGGCAGCGGGAGCGTTGGAGGGTAGGGGCACTGGGAATGAGAGTAAGGAGGTGGGGAGCTATGGTAGATGTCCAGCAGTTGTTCTGAACGGTTTGCTGCCCCCTGACCCCTCCCACCAGGTGTGCTATTGGTGGGAGCTGGACTCGTGTTGGGTTTGGGAGTTGAAGTGGACGGAGGGGTTGGCTAGAGGGGTAGGTCTGCATGGCGCTAGGGGCAGCAGAGAGGGAGAGGTAGGGGGTACTGGAGGAAGGGGTAGCAGAGGAGAAGGAGGGGGTGCTGGAGTTGGCCTGGACGTTGTGGTGCCCCTTGACCCCCTCTCCACGTGGGGTAAACACTGTAGGTGATAGGTACCAGCTGGGGGCGGGGCAGGAGGCCCATCCAGGAGGTTAACTGCGGCAAATAGGGCACACCATAAACTAATATTATGTTCATAGAAGTCAAACCAATGCCAAACATTCAAAATTTAAACCTGAAGCATGTGTAAAACAGCATGGGATTTCGTTTTTTTCTAGACAGTTACAGTTGTTTGTATGCATGATTACCAATAGATCTAGATATAACATGCATGACATTATAGTATGGTGTACAGTCTAAATTTACAAATACAAGCATGACATGCATTGCTGCCTCTCGGGGTTACCTTGCAAGCTCAATGACAACATGCAGTGTTGTCTTACAACTGGTAGATGGCGTGCATTGCATTGGCTGTGCTTTAGTTTAGCCCCATACATATCACTATTGACCTATCATGATAGAAATGTAAAAAAAAATCGATGCTTACAAGTTACAGTGAAACCTGTTGCCCTGCATGTCCATTCCTTCATCATACATTTCTACAGTTCTATCTCTCCTTGTTTTCCATTGCATTCATACTCTATTCAATACAACTGAAATTGAATTTCAAAGAAGCAATGTCCTGAAACAGGGCCTAAAGTCTCCCTGAATAACTCCAAAGACTACTGGCACTGCTTAGTGCCTGGGATTCTGAAAGGCAATAATACAAGATATACATAGACAGAGCCTTTGACAAAAGCTGCATATTTCTGTATGAAGGGGGACAAGGATTTCTGTAGCTATATAGATGAAAGGAGGATTTAGATGTCTGTCGGTTCATATTATGTCAGCACATTAACATATTCTTGTTTCTAATAACCCTTTTATGACAGCATAGTTCCTCGGGGCTTTATGCTCATTTTTATTGTTATGATGCATTGACACAAAGCTGGTGGATAACTTGCTGCACTGCATTGGTGCATCATGCTGGCCCGCCGGGAGTGCATCAACCCCGTACCGTCTGCGGAATGCATGCATGCATCATGCATGCATCACCAGTCACTATGAGAGTATAAGTTACTTGCCGGTACTGCATTCATGCATCATGCTCTTTTGATGATGCATGAATGAAACACAGACCAGTGACTAGCGGGTGCTGCATTCATGCATCATGCTGACCATACGAGTTTGACACACTCCCAAAAAGAATGCATGATACACCAATGCAGGGTTGGCACGTTACTCGCTGGCGCTGCGTTGATACTTTGTGAAGCAGTGATGACAAACGGACAATATTCCTGTGCACGTCGTACCATCCATGAAAGCTCAAATGTTCTCAGAGAATTCACTTCACAAGTTCATCAAACAACAAATAACAAGGCCTGAAGGGAACTAAATACGATTTTAAGTAACACATGGGTCCGGTGCAGCGACAAAGTAAAAAAAAAACAGTCACTGCAATGTCCCCACGGCAGACATACATTACTTGTATCCCAGACCATACAAGCAAAGTATTTAAATTTCAAAAGAACAGATTCGTATGGAAATAATCCTATTAGATAGTGTCAGTCTGTTGAGGTTATATGTATTCATTTAGCTCTATTTTCAGCTTTCTATAGGCAGTTTTCTATAGGCAAGTTTCTATAGGCAACAGACGTTTAGCAAGACCTTTTTCCATATCTTTTTCCGAGATCGATCTACACTCCAGATAAATGAGATAAAACTGAAAATCTTTTTCAACATACATGTCTACAAATAAAGACCTTTGCCTACCATGCCTGCCATTGTAACTTGAATGTAAAGTCGCACATCGTCATGGATTGTATTAGTGGTTGCCACGTCAATCCTCTTCACTTTAAAAGTTGTTGTTCGTGAACAGCAAAATGTGCTGTAACTATACAGTTCTTTAGCTGTAAAAACTGAGCAAATTTTGCAGTACATGTACAATTCTGTTACTGTAGATGCAGGTTCGAATCCCATAACCAGCAACCAGAGGGAGAGAGAGAGTAGAGAGGTTGGAGGGAATACCATACTCCACAGCTCAAATATGACCTGATCTTTTCAAAAGCCTATTGATGCAGGCTACATAATATATTATACGTGATTGCCCCTCTAGCTCAGTTGGTAGAGCAGTGGGAGATGTAGTCTGAGGGTCACCGGTTCCAGTCCCGACAGGACTACATTTCTCCTGATGCAATTCTAAAGTATAATATATTTTGGTACACTGAAATGTTACTATTGAAAATATGCAGAGGATAAAACCAATGTATCTCTATAATCTGCAGGAAAGATAGTGAAATTTACAATGGAATGGAGAAACATAGGCCATCAAGATTACTCTCCAACTAATGGTAGTTCAGTACTTATTAGTACATTACCGCAATAGGGTAATTTTCATATCAACCCTTAAGACATGAACAGTCTAGTTCTAAAATTGCCCCCAGGGGTCCTGTGTTGACCTTTTTACCATTCACACAGAAGTAGGAGGTGTTCCACACTGTTCCAATGCACCAGCTGCCTGACATGCAGGATTCGCTGGTGTAGTGGTCATGGTTAGGGACTATGGATTGGAAGCTGGGGGCTCAAATCTCCGTGATGTTGAATATGTGAGCCCTTTTAGAACTCAAGTCTGCATCTACTGTAGGTCTACAGCATAATTTACCGGAACCAAAGTTGCCCCCAATATTTGTTGTACAGGAACACTGCTTACTTCCAACAGTGTTTCTACAACATTAGGTAACAAAAACAGTTGATAAATTGTACAGTTGTTAGATGGACTTGCTACTGAAATAATAGTGATATGTCATCCTGCTGTGACAGTGTCGGCTAGAATCTCAGTGGTAACCACATTGTAAGTGTTCTGTTTATAATTAAATCTCAAATAAACATATGTGACATGATCTGCATAACAGGCCCTTAGTGCAGGGTGTACTAAAGCCCCCTTTTCCCAGTACATGTCACATATAGTGTAGGTAATTCAGATGCTGTAGGATAATACGGTAAATTCTAGTTGTAGATGATTCCCCATGTCTGACCAAACTAAAGCTTCTTTTGTTTTGAAAGGATATGTTTTTTTTTATAGAGTTGGGCAAATCAAAAAGATAGCCCAGGTAAACATTATTTCTAAGCCTCACCAGTTTGATCTTGTTTTAAGGCTATCATTTATCGCAGCGGTCTGCAGGGTGAGGCCCCATCCTTTAAAGCACCAATTTCCTATACAGGTGTTGTTTTGTATAGACCCCGGCTGAGTGTATAATTTACAAAAGCCGTTGGCATTTCCTTCCTGTAGCATAGGGCAGGCGGGGGCGGGGGCGTAGGACTGAGTTACGGCTTTAGCCCCCTCTCCTGACATAGCCTTCTTGTATGGGGGTGTCCTTACAGAGTGGACAGGAGGGAGGGAGGCAAGGGAGGGGAGGGGAAGGGAGAGGGATAGGAGGGAGGAAGGGATAAAATGAGGGGGTGAGTGGGAGAGGGTTGGGGAGAAAGGGCAGAGAGGCAGCTAGGGAGGGATTGGGCAAGGGAGGGCGGCATGAAAGAGAGGTGTATTGAGAGGGAGGGAGAAGAAGAGAATGGAGTGGGGGTGACAGACAGGGATGTAAGCACTAAGAACGAGGAGGGGAAAGTTAGAGTTAAGGGGAAAAGGGAGGGGAATGAGGAAGAGAAGGAGAGATGTAGATGGGAAAAGAATGGAAGGAGCGGAGAGGGTGTAGGCGGGGGGGGGGACGGAACGGGGGAGGGGAGGTAAGGATGGGAGGGGAGGGAGGGCATAGGAGATAGGCAGGGCGGGGTGGGGGGGGGGCAACTTAAAGAAATACATGAGCCAAATGTGATTTGTGTAGGCGATTGAACAGAAAAGTTGTGAGAGCAACTGAACTATGTGGTATGAGGGAATAAAAGAGACTAAGGGTAATAGGCAGGCATTAAGGCATATGGGTTCAAGAATGAGCGTCCCAAACATGATTGAATGAGACCCCGTATCGCAACGAGTGTTAGACCAAGTTAACCCTGTAAGAACGGCATAGTGCTTTCATACAATAAAACCATTTACACAATAATGGGTGCATGCAGCTCTGGCGAGTAACTCACCTATTCAGCATAATGCTGACCCTAACCCAGTAAACAAAAGACGTTATAATACAACATTTTATAACGTTATTTAACGTTATATGACGTTTCTCTAAGGCTCCTTAATATGGCATAGCGTTATCTTAAGTTTTAAAACGTTATCTTGACCTAAAATAACGTTTTTCTGTTAGCTGGGAAGGGGTTGATACACTCCTGTTGGTTAAATATGATATACAAAATGCAGTATAAATGTTATCTAAACGCCAGCACTGCGTTGGTGCATGATGATGCCAAATCTGCTTTGAGGCATCATGCTGACCATAAAGGGTTAATCATCTGGAGGCAGACTAAGATGATAGCTGTGCTCCTGTCAGAAACCAACCTATCCCCTCACTGTTAGTGCCCCCCCCCCCCTCAACGCCAGTGATCAAACACCGCACCAGGGGTCGCCACCCACCCACAGCCTCGTTGTCACCTTGGATCAGACCAACTTCCGGTCAGCCAGCGTCCGTCCGCCGCGACCTCTGGTGTCAGGGGCGGGAACTTCCAAACTGATGCCGTTTTTTTGAGTCCCTTTCATCTTGTGGTGGTGTATTTCCAGGGGCTGCTAAATCCATCTGGGGGGTGTTCCTCAAAGGGTCATTAAAATGGTGGAATACAACTGATGAGGAAAATTATTAAATGTTGAAGTGGTGCTCTCTACATCGTGTATTTATTTTTCATGGAATATAGCAGTCCCATTGCTTTAACCAAGGACACCCGTATTTAACACCCCCCGTTAAATAACCCATGGCCGTATTTAACGGCCTGTGACGTCATCAAAATGGCGGTTTGTTTACATTTGAACGGCGTAGAAATAAGCTATTTTAGCTTAATTAGGCTCCCCCCTACCATAATTTTGGTGATTTGAATCGAAAAACATAAAAAATAAATACAAAGGCACACTCGTTTGAGCCTGTAGGGCTGGTTATTGCACTCGCAGGCCTGTGTGCCGCATTTCACTCGGCCTACGGCCTCCTGAAATACGGCCCACAGGCCTGCTTGTGCAATAACCAGCCCTGCAGACTGAAACTCGTGAACCTTTGTCTATATATATATTCATCTCCTATGCTTTAGCACTGAAGGGCCGTATTCAATGGCACCATTGAATACAATGTGGCCGTATTCAATGGGCTAAGAAAAGGGAGTTTTCCCTAAATAAAATGGCTTCAAATAAAAAAAATAAACACAAATGCCAACTACATTGATACCGCTCTGATGTATTTCACTCTTGGGGGCTGGGGCGCATCCCACTCAGCCTGTGGCTTCGTGGGATACTGCCCCAGCCCCCACTTGTGAAATACAACAGAGACTGTATCAATGGGCGTTGGCATTTGTCTATTTATCATGCTGACCATTTTGGGACCCTTATGGCATTGTGCAGGAATGCAGCATTGGTGGGCTACTGGCCAGTGCTGCATTCATGCATCGTGACGACAAAACGGCATAACCAATGCCAACCTGCGTCGCTCCATGTATTTGTAAGCAAACATGTCTAAAGTACGATATTTTGTATAATATCATATGTATTATGAATGAATTCTGGGGTAATAATAATGTAATATTATTCAGTCTTTATGTAACAGGCCCCTGTGTGAGGCTTACCGAGCTTGTTAGGCTGAGGCCCGGGGCCTATACGCGGGGCAGGAAGGGAGGTGTCGGAAGTGATTGCAGCCCAGCGCCGAGCGGACTGCAAGGGGCTTGACTCCTTCCGGTTCTGCTGTTAAATCATTCATTCACATGGACAGGGGCTCTGGGCGTCTCTATATCCATGTCTCCTACCCTCAGTTAGAAAAAAACCCACCCAATCTGTGCAAGCTTCCATGGCTCTCTCTCAATGCATGCCTTTCACGCCTATACTAGTTTGTTCTTTGCTGCGCGGTTGAAATACTCGTCTGCTCTGAATAAGGGTTATTATAGTGCCGACCACGTATACATTGAGTCTTTCTGTCACTCCTTGCCTGCCTGCCTGCCTGCCTGCCTGCTACCTGCCTGCCTGCGTGTGTGCTCGCCTGCCTGCTGGCTTGCTTGCCCCCCCCCCCCCCCCCACACACACACACCATCTTCCCTGGCTGGAGGACCCTGCCTTCCATTGTCCAACACACACAGAAAAGTGAGAGTCATTGTCGCTTAAACTAACCTCACCTGAGGGTCAAGCACTGCCTGACTCTCAGGTGAGGGTAGTTTTAGCGACAATGACTCTCACTTTTCTGAGGGTGAAGCCTCTATTCCAGTCTGATGCAAGCGTTGCCTTTCTGCCTACACCCTCCTGCCTGCCTCGCTTTTCAATCCATCCCTACCTGCAACCCTACCTCCGCCATATTCCACCCAAAGCTTGGCTTTCTATGCCTGCCTTTTGGATTGCTAAAGATATTCCTAATGATAGATAGAATTGGTGTTGGTGACTTGACCCCTTTTTTAAACCCCTAGGCCTAGGCTCTATGCTGTAATTCAATCGCTGTCCTGTATGGTGCCATGCTGATAAAATACGGCGAGTTGGGGGTCAGAAATATCATATATGGATCACCTGTTTTTCTGCTTTGCTCATGACAGTGCCTTTGAGTAAGTCCATTTGACCCTTTGGCATGACCACCCTGGATAGTGTTACATGTAGTTCATTGTACAACAGACCTTTAGTACGGACATCAAATAGGGTCACCATACACATAAAGAGACCTTTGTACTTGAACTAAAGGTACATACCAAAGTCTGGAGAGTACTCTGTATTGACCAAGTACCAGGAGGAAGGAAGGATGGAGGATTTCCCCCTTCTTGGGTTTGCACTGGAATATTGACTAAATGGTCATTAATTGGCCCACCCTGCCCCCACCCCTTACTCCTCTCCATACCTAGATGACTAATCCCCTGAGGGTCAAGGAGGACGTGGTGCGCGTACACTTTCTGCAACTTGAGGGGGGGGGGAGGTTGGGCGTGAAGGATTTGACGCCTTTTTTTAGGGGAGTGTAAGAAATATTGCCCCTTTACTACATGAAAATGCCTACACATTATCATAGGTCAAAAGGGGCCGGGCAAAAATAATGTCGGCGCCTTCCTATTTGATCGGGGGGGGGGGGGGGGGGATTGATATGGATTGGTCCGACATAATATCTAGATATTGCATGCTAGACACACAAACTTTAATCGAACAGACATTTTGATTTATGAGAACACTAGACATTCCAAGGCGTATAGTGCTGTTTAATGTTTTAGATGCGCATGATCATGATGCTTTATCAAGTTGATGTGCTGTTTCCTGCTGTACAATAGTTTATAGCACTATACATGTATTAATATCAAACAGGCATATACGACCTTTTGTTTTCAGATTCATTAGGCTACAAATAAAAATATAAAATACCAACCTCATAGTTTCCCAACAGTCAAAGTTTCATTAGGATACCTAAAACACACTACAATAACAACCATACGATAGATGATACTCATTAGCGTTTCTAATTATAGCTATTATTAGACAAAATAATACCACACTCATTAGAAACCCCCCACAAAAAATGCCCAATAACCATGGTAACCAGCTAATGGGAGGGGTCCCCAGTAGGGGCAGGGGTTATGTTTCTATGTGGCATCAGATGTCTACTGTTGGAGTAAGATGAACCCTATTCTAGTGCTAATGGCGCTAATGGACTCTAATCTAAGGAGGCCATGGAAAAAGGGAAAGAGAAACAGGGAAAATACCAGGTTGACCTTGGGTAGATAAGGTCATGACATTGAAGTGTAAAGGTAGGGGGCAGGTGACTGAGAGGGACAGTGAGAAGCTAGACACAAGTAGTGCCCTCATTGCCACTATCATGACCATAGGAACACAAAGTCAAATTGCTCTTCTTCTCGATTTTGTAAATCTCCCTATGAATTCAGAGAGGGTGTTTCTATGTTTGAACCTTATATGTATATAAGGGCAGTTCATGCGCTATGTCCATTGCGCCATGATGCATTGATGCAGCCAATGTTGATAATCATACTCCAGAATGGCCAGCATGATGCACTAATGCAGCAATGTTAGGATACTTACTGACACTGCATTAGTGCATCATGACGAGAAATGAACATGAACCTTTAGGCATCACCCAGTCTGGCGTTACTTGGCAGCTTCTCGCATTGTGGAAAAGTGCAACCTTGTCTAAACCCATGGCATATAGCTTCTAGTATTTAGCAAAATAAAGTTGAAAATTGTACCAAATTTTTAAATAACTACCTCGCTTCTTTATTTAGTACTCCCCCTAATTGTTGATCACTACCATTTTATAACTGAAACTGTTTGACGTACCGGCCCCTCCCAAACCCTCTTTTGTCAAATAACTACCTCGCCTCTTTATTAAACGTTTTAGTACTCCCCTAATTGTTCATTACTACCATTTTGTAACTTAAAAAACCCAAATAAGCCCTTTCCATTCAGCCGCACTACGGCATATATTTTTACAGTCATTTTGTAGGTAAAATATTATAGGCTACTGCCGGTACCATACTGCCTGCATGAGAAAGGTGCCAGCAATAAGTCAATGAGATTTCTCCGAGTGTGAAACGAACGGTGACGCACTGACTGTGTTAACTGCTAAAAACCCCGACGTAAAGAATAAAGACAGAACACCTAGAAAAAGCCACCCATAGATTCCCCGCAGTTAAGCCTGAGGATGACAGCCAGCAGAGAGCTGAATACAACAATAAGTCATAGTTTGTCATGCGGCCGGTAAGCTTTTTGTAGTTTTTTTTAGTTCTCTCTCCCTCTTGTCCTTTAGCCTGTTGGTATCAATAACATGGGGTGTCTGTCACTAAAGGATGAATGTGATTGGGGAAAAGGGGTAATAGGGAAGCAGGGGGAGGCAGAGGGAGGCAGGGGGAGACAGAGCAGACAGGGGGATGCAGGAAGACAGGGGGAGGAAGGAGGAGGCAGGGAGAGACAGGGGAGAGAGGGTGGTAGACTGGTAGGGGTAGGCAGGGTAGGCAGGGGTGGGCAGGGTAGGGCAGAGGCAGGCAGAGGTAGCCACAGGTAGCCAGGGGTAATGCAGGAAGTCAGGGAGAGGTAAGGGTAGGCATGGGTAAGCAGAGGGAGGCAGGGGCAGGCAAAGGGGCAGGGGGAAGCAGGAAGGCAGGGGGAGACAGGGGAATGCTGTAGAGGGAGGCATGCTGACAGGATGGCATGCTGGCAGGTATCGAGGCAGGGAGGCAAACATGGAGGCAGGCTATCAGCATGTCGGGGAGGCAGGCAGGGAAGCAGGATGGTAGGGGGAGGCTAGGTGGTGGGGCCAGCTGGGGAGGGGGGATGGGTGTTAGAAATAAAGGTTAAGGGCAGGAAAGAGAAATATATGAGAATAAGCAGGGATGGAGAACAGGGGAAAGGAACGCGCAAACACAGAAACATAGAAATGGCAGGAGGAGTTACAAGGCGAGTCTGTTAGGGGGCGGCAGGGTAGGCTGGGCTTGGGGTGCCAACGATGCTGAAACCAGAGTGATAAATCAGTTAATTGGTGGTGACAAAAATAGAACTGTTTAAAAAAACTGAGTGTCAGATGGGGAAGATTCATCATGGTGGGTTTAATTAAACAGGGAACTCTGGGATGCCTGTTGTCTCCCGCCCGCTGATTGGCTGTGGTGATTAGACCGTGCATCCATGTTGTTGTATACATCAGCCGTACTGTAGATTCTGCGGTGATTCTACTTTAGCCTTAAGCCTACTATTTATCTCCTGTTAAGCCTTTTGTTTCCTTACTTTACATTGAAGTTTTCTTGTATATTGCTAACGCCCCGAGGTGAGAAGCTGGTTTATATTTATACAAATTTGAAGATCTCATTGGCTTATTGCCTTTATCAAAAGCTTTGTTTTAATGAAATAAACAAGAGTTATACCAATTTATTCGTTTTCCTAGCTATCCCTTGTTTTTTTCTGAGTATCCCTATCCCTTTTCATCTATGTGCCTCTGCATGGGTAAAAATCGACACGGGCGACACGGCGACACGGCGACACGGCGACACGGCCCTTTTAAAAATCGACAAGGGCGACACGACCCCTTTAAAAATCAATGGACATAATATACACATAAAGTAAAATATATACTAATGATATGGGATAAAAATCGACACGGCGACACAGCCCTTATGCTAAAAATCGACACGGCGACATGGTAAAAAATATGGGTACCCATGTACACACACAGAAAAGTGAGGGTAGTTTTAGCGACAATGACTCTCACTTTTCTGAGGGTGTAGAGGCACATCTATGCATGTCAGTATTTCTTTTCTATCGCTCCTACATGTATGTCAATGTGTTATGCATGCTCTGCTTCTGTCTCTCTTTCTTATCATTCTCCAAGCATCACCCTCTCTCTTTCTCACATACACTATTTCTGCCTTTTTGTCTCTCTGTGACTGTCGCTGTCTCTTAATATGTCTGTCTCACTCACTCTGTCGCTGTGTGTCTGTCTCTTCTCCCCTCCCCATCCTGTTCCACTTACCCACATTTCTATATTCTCTGCACCACAGTGTTATACACATTCATCGTTGAATGTGGGCGCACAGTAGCATATGTCTGTGGTGACAATCTTCATTAGCGGGTACCATCCACACATTAGACAGAAACCCGCTGTTCCCAATAATCTCCCACAATGCATTTCGGCATTGCGTCTCAAGTTAACCAGCATGCACCACACCGGAAAGGAATCATTTAACTCGTAGCGGCGTCCGAAATGAATGATGGGTAAATAGAATAATGGAAAGGGACGCAGCTAAGGGAGGCACTTAGGGACGACCGCGTTCGTCTGTTTAATGCTGAATGAGCGATAATAGGGAGGATGAACGATAATAGGGGAGATGCAATGTTACCGGGAGGCAGTAGTTTTGTGTGTGCTCACCAGGGGGCTGCAACAATGATGGGTGGGGGTTATTGTGTAGGGACGGTACACTTAAATATGAATCATCTACGGCTTGATGACTTCATTTTAGGGAAGAGGGAGAGATGTGTAGAACATGTCAAAAACTCAAGTTTTAAAATTGTATCAAATCTGAAATGTTTGAATGGAGCCATTCAGGAGTATGCGTTGTGGATCGTCTAAATATTCATAGTCTCATTGAATATACACATTACCAGTAATGAAGCATAATTATATTCCTAAAAACCATAACCGATTTGAAATGAAAAATATCAAATTGCGATTATGGTTATATAATAGGCCTCAATAATAATTATGAATAGTGGTAGCTCACAATGAATATGCATGTAATTTCAATTAAACCATGTGCTATATCTGGCTGAAAGCCGTTATGAAGACCCTTAATCATTAATAACTTAAGGACAGATTATAGTTTATACGTTAACTCGCCGGTACTACATGCTTACATCATACTGACCCCACAGGGTTGATACCTGGTGCACTAACGTAGCAGAACTTACTGCATATATTGGTGATTCAAATCGAGTTCTCATGAAATCTTGAGGCACCATACCGTCCTTAAGGGTTAAACCCGCAGATCTTACTGCACGTCCAGTAACAGTCAGAGTGCAGTCGGGACAGGCACTCAGCCCTATATATATATATATATATATATATATATATATATATATAGAGGCGCTGGGGGTTTAAGGTGTTATATTAATAGGAGGGCGCGGTGAAGGCATGAATGGGGAGAGAACAGAGGGTGAGCTGGGTGTAAGGGGTGACCTCAGGGCAGCAGCTAGTGACCTATCAGCATCAAACAGCTGCTGGGTACCACAATGTGAAGGACAATGCCCTTTTCTCTGCTTTTCTCCTTCTCCCATTTCCTCTTCTGTCACACCCTGTAATTAGCCAGAAGCCAACACAAACGGTGCCTAATCGTGCCCACAGGGTCTGGGGGTGACACGAGAGGACATTTAGTGTGGGACTGATTTATCGATTTATCATATATTTGAACCTGGTATCTGAACCCTGGTGATTTCCATTAGTAAAATAACATTTAAAGAGATAGAAAATAGAAGACGTCCGGTTTTCACAGGAACGTTGTTTAAAAATCCATTTATATTGATAAGAAGTGGATTACATTTGCAACTGACAAACCGTGTAACATGGTTGATATTACTAGGAAGCTAACTGAACCCAATTGTGTGAGCTCAGCAGGTACAGGGAGGCATACGGACACTTCGGGACAGGACCCTTGCTTGAAGGTTCCTGACGTCATTACGTTTTAGATAGTGCACGATAAGCAAAAGATATAGATCATCCCTATACATTTTCTGTCGTTTTTGCTGTGTCTCTCCCTGCAGTGCTGTCTGTCTTACTATCCTACTATTACTTTCATTTTCAAACCTTGGATCTATAGGCTTCAGATAACTCTTTTGTGTCGGCATGATGCCCCACAATGTTTATTTGCCCGACCCCCGACCTATTAATGACACCCCCCCGCCATTATCTGCCACGCCCCCAGTTTCTTAAAAAAAAACAACAAAGGTACCAATTCCTTTACAGTGAGACGTCTACCTCACAAACCTTGAGGAGCAGCTCAGGTTATGTAAGTGGGGTACCTGGGTGTGTAGAGTGACTCAGGGAAACACGCAACTTGGGAGCCGCCATACAGTCACTCACCCCACTCATAAACCACCATATCATCCACCCCCTTCCGCCTCCCCTCCTCCCCTCCTCCCCTCCTCCCCTCCTCCCTGTTACCGGTCGTTATTCACCCCTGTCAGACCCTTATCTGCCTCTTCTTACAGAACGCCCCCCGGATTGTTCCGCCCCATTGTTGGGCAACCTTTAATGAGGGCCTTTTGTTTGTTGTTGTGGGTGTTATTGTTACCATGACCTCTATCCACCCTCTCCCTCCATGTCTCCTCAGTCTAGACTCTAGAGTCATCTCTGTTCATCTCCTGGGTCAAACATTTGGCTGCATATCTGCCCATCTATTTATCTCTAGGGGTAATCTATGATGGCAGACGCTGTTGTTCTTAATGACACTGTGTGCCCCCCCATCCCTCCGCCTCCAGCCTCCATTGTGTTGTGTGCTATTAAACTCTAGTTTAAGGTCAATTAAAATCTTCCCCAGGTCAAAGCCTGCACTCCCTCCTGTTTCCACCGCAACTCCCAGCCATGTGCACATAACTCTCCTCTAGTCAAGTTGTCCTGTCAGATCCCAACTTCAGTGCAGTCAGTATTCCACTGCCTTCCCTGTCCCCTCTCCCCACATACCCATCTCTATTTCCGCGTGTTCTATATTTTCGCATTCCCTGTATGTAACGATATTATATATTTCCTTTGACCCTTCGCAATACCCAGCCATGCTTTTGGTAATTCCGTTCAAACTTCACATCGCTTCAGGGGTTTGATTCATGGTGTAACCGTCCCCTCCATCTGGCGCTTCCTCTTATCTGACATATTATTTGATAATTAAAGACGTCAAAATACAGATTACAAATACGAACTGCAGCTATTGCTGGCTCAAGTCTGTAGATAGACGGATTGCCAATGCCTTCGTAATAGCTAAATGTATCTATCCAGTACTTACCAGTGTCCTCCCTTCACCCCACCCTGACTATCTGGTTATATTTTCATCCTCTAAACCTCACCTCAAATATCAAGGTTTAGCGTTACACTTGAATAAAATGATGAAATATGTTGAGATAAGAATAAAAAAAACTGCAGAGATTCCATGGGCAGATGGCAACTTTTCCCAATAGCCTCTTTTTCGCCTGCCCCCCCCCCTCAACCCTCCCCCACTGCATTCCTCTTGCCTCTTTTTCCTATCTCCCATACCTAGCCTAAAGCCTCATCCTTCCTGATTGGCTACTTTTTTTCAATTGTAAATTTTACTTAATAGAATAAAACTTTTTTTTCTTAAATGCAGGACAATGTTATAGCAGCCAAGCAGAAAGGGTGATCTCGAGACCCCTTTCGAAGCATAATTTCTGCTTGGCTGCTCGCGTAATTATCATTATCTCCCTCTATTTGGATCCTCCCCACCCACTCCCCACCCACCCAGTCCCCGCCCCTCCTCATCATGTGGTAGATGTTATCTGGTAGTGATTTCACCCTGTATTAACTGCCCCCAATTAATCCCAGCACCCCCTAATCACATCACATAGCTTCCCCCTCACTGCCCCCGTCTGGGACTACAACCCTGACTCCATGCATGCTCCCTGCATGCCTTCCTGCACCACACGTCATTAAGTAGCCCTCATGTTGTGATAACAAACATGGCACATGCCTCACCAATTACAGCTTCGTGTTCAGCTTTTGAATTTTGAATTTTCTGACCATTTTCACTAGTTTTATTTGGAAGTACCCCTCGATTATATTTGATATAAGCAGTCTGTGTTTGAAACGCATGTGCCTCTACATGGGGTCCCACACTTTTGACCGTGTCGATTTTTAGCAATAGGGCCGTGTCGCTGGGTCGATTTTTATATATATTACAATGTACTAAGGCTTTAAAAAGATGTCTGTGTCTGTCGATGTCTGCCATGTCGATTTTTAAAAGGGCCGTGTCGCCGTGTCGCCCGTGTCGATTTTTACCCATGTAGAGGCACACGCATGATAAGGTGAAAGCTGATGTCAACTCCCATGTCTTTGTTTTACATGACGCTTGGTTCCTCCCTCTCTCTTTCCCTGTCTGTCCCTGTCTGGTCCTCACTCTGTCTCTGTATGGCACTGTCTCTGTCTCTGCTTCTCTCTCCCTATCCTTCTCCCTCTGTCTGTCCGTCTGTCTGTCTGTCTGTCCCTGGTGCTGTCTGCCTCTGCCTCTGTCTCCATCTGTCTGTGCTAATTCTGCTGCCTGTCAATCTCTTCCCTGGTCGCTCTTCAGCTGTGTAAACAATGCACCATTTCAATGTACTACTCACGGCAAAGCTCAGCTGTCCATCTCGAGCCCGATGATACCTTGCGCTGTCACGATGTGCATATCAGCATATAGAACTTTTTGCTATTAGAAACGCTAGTAGAAACTCTAACAGATTCCACTAGTATAAGATCAGTAGTTCCAACACGACCTCTTTCAATTTAACCCATTGACCCAATATTGAACAAGTCTCGACAATATCCCCACTCCCCCACCGTCCACCCCGTCCCCTCCTGTGACAACCCATAGGGCACATAACGGTTTCACGCCATGTCTTCATTTCATGCCTCACTGAACATCGACACTTCGACCCTGGGTGGCCCACCCCTGTCCCTGCCCCATCCAGCCCCCCCCCCCCCTACACACACACTGCCCCCCCCCCACCCTAATGTGGAGGGGCCATGTCGCCATGGGAACGGGACGCTGACAACGACGACCAAGGTGAAGGTCGGCGTCGGGGCAGGGGGACGCAGTGCGGTACCCAGCCGGGAGGGGGCGTGAGGGTCGGTACATGGGGGTACTACACGTGGGACGATCTAGTGGGGGAGGGGGGGGGGGACTCCCGGGGGATGTGAACCCTTTCCCCTTTTTAGTTTGAAGAGCGTACGAATGAAGGCAATAATGGATTGTTTTGCCTCCAAATTGCTTCTACGTGACCTCTGGAGTCTGAACTAGCCGCGGAGATGGAAAGTGTACAATTATAAGCTCTAGGCAGAGTCGAGACTGTATATAATACGATGTATACCTGGCAAGACCCGGTGACTGATTTAAAGGGGGCGGGAGCAGTTTTCTTTTATATATTTTTTTCTAATGTACACTGTAAAAAAATGTCATCAAAATGACGGTGAATCACCGGCAACTTTTGGGACATAACTTTCACCGTTATTTTGACGGTGACCGTCACCGTGAATTTTACGTAGAATCACTGATCATTTTACGTAGAATCACCGTTAATTTTATGTTGAATCACCGTTAATTTTATGTAGAATCACCATTAATGGATTCAAAGTATTCAAATATACAGAGATTCAGCGTTATTGCCAGTGCCAGTTACAGACTTTGAGAATATTCTATAAGCCTCATAGCCTTGTCTCATAGCCTTGTCTGATTATGGTGACTTTAATTACTGTAGTATACATCTAAAAACCTACGGATGAGCCATACTTTGACTTTGCCCTGATCCTATATGCCACACTGGCGATCTGACTTGCATACTAGTCATGGCCTATACAAGAGGTTTTACTCTAAAGGATTGATACATAGGGATATATGCATAGTATGTTACCACAAAAAAGGTGTATAGATCCATACAGCTACCTTCTTCTGGATATTATCAAGTGATCATGGTATCTCATGGAATTGTTAAATTGTCAAACATATAGATTAATTGAAAATTACCATTATTTCAACATGTATACTTCACTTCAAGGGCTCACACTCTCCAGAAAAAATCTTCTTACAAACCAGGCCACCTATCTATGGCAGGATCCACTATATGTGGCTCCCTCTGGGATTTGATATTAGAAGAGGCATTTGCGTTGAATCATTGTAATCTAAACCAGGTTAGCATTTAGCAAGGATCCACTGTGAAACGGCTGATATTTACGATGCTTCATTGTATTCCAAATAACGGTGAATCAGCGTTAAATTTTACAGAGTGAATCTGTAAAAAGTACATCTTTTTTTTACAGTGTAATACTTTGCCCATTTTCTTTCTCAGGAAAGACCTTTCCCATAGCAGACTAGCACACCCCACCCTCCGCTTCTTAAAATCCTGGATCCGCCACTGGATATACCTTTGGTTAAAGTAGGCTTTTCCCTAATTGTTCATTATCAAATAAGTCAGATTACAAGCTAAAGTATAGTATATTTGAGCATCGGTGAAACGAAAGGACCAGACATAGCTAGTCACATTGCATATAGAATGTCAGGTCCCAATGCGGAGGTACAGGTAAGGCCACTCAAAAAAAAAGTGGTTTCTCATCACCAAGGTCTGCGAATTCTGACGAGGGAGGCTTTTTTTTTTTTTTTTACTCGCAGGCTAAAATGTATAGGATTATTTACGTGTTTTTTTTTACCAACATTCACATTTTATTGGTTAAAAATAAATTGATTTTTAAAAGTGGAGAAAATGTAAGTTACTTCTATACCACTTTTTATCATGATATTCATAAAAAATCTGCAAAAAAAAGAGAAAAAAGTTTTCCTCAAAACCTGATTTTTATGATGCGAGCGTTGATGAGAAACCATTTTGTTCTTTTGAGTGGCCTAAAGGGTTGGATTCAGATACATGTATACAATTGCAGGTTACATGTAGCCCGGGTTGTAACCGTGTATGCTGTTGTTATGTGAGGCATCTCATGTATCTGTCACATGCTGCTGCAAATTCCAACTCCCCTGCCTATAAACATAATACTCCCTGCCTCCCTCCCCTAAATCATTAGCTTCATGTATCCCGTCCCCCTTCTTTGACTTCTTCCCTTCTTTTTTTCTGTCCCTCCCTCCCTCCCTCCCTCCCTCCCATCTCCCCCGTCGCGCTCCCTCCCTCCCTCCCTCCCTCCCTCCCTCCCTCCCTCCCTCCCTCCCTCCCTCCCTCCCTCCCTCCCTCCCTCCCTCCCTCCCTTTCTCCCCTCCTCCCTCCCTCCCTCCCTCCCTCCCTCCCTCCCTCCCTCCCTCCCTCCCTCCCTCCCTCCCTCCATCCCTTCTTCCCCCTGGTCCACCCCTCCCCTCCACCCCCTCACATCCTATCGTCCATCACGCCCTCGTTACGACCTTGTCATGACCTTGTTACGACCTCCAGGATCCCGTCCATACGGCATCCATCAAACACCGGAAACAGGCGGGTTTGTTCCCGGGGGTGGGGCGGGGAGGGGGACAATGGGTGACGGGAGGAGGAGGTGGGCGGCCCGTGAAGTTGGTGAGGGATGGCCGGGAGGGAGGGGCAGGATCCCAGGACCACCTACACGGCAGGGGACGACCTCCCGGGTGGAGGAGGGTGACAGGAGGCTTGACGGAATGATCCCGCCCATGCCCCCCTCCCTCCTCCCTCTTGAAGTATCCCCTCCCCCCAGCCCTCTCCAGTCCGACATAACTGTTTGTATCAACAGTGAGGGAAATAAGATATCTACATTTGTTGGCATTTATTAGAACCCATTGACTGCTCACAAAGATAAAATAGGGGTATAGAAAAAATGAAATTGTTGCCCACTACATCTTATGTAATATATCTGAAAACGAGTTTGCTTATAATTATATGATCCAATGATTTCAAGTTGCCTGACACAATACATGCCCCTGCATCTGTTTCAGCTAACCAAGGCTTGCAAATATATCACGCCTTCCGTGCAAGTTTGAAGAATTGATAAAGATTGAGATCAATTTTTAGCGAGGTTAACACATTTGTTTGGGTCGATCAAACAAAGCTTTTCCTTTGGTTTGTAAATGAGTGAGAGAACCTGCCAATATGAATGTTTTCCTTCCTGTAAATTGTGTCGAGGAGATTCATCATTCCTGGGCATTTGGAGGCTGATGGGTTCACTTCTGGTGAAGAATGTATTTTGTCGATGCCTGCACACAGAAATGTGAAGGTGTCAACTGTGTCTCCCACGTTGGTCTCGTAAAATAGAGAGTCAAACTGCTAATGACTCTGCTTATATGAAGGGTCAACTTTAGTTGACTCTGTACGATCGGTGTCTACTCAAATTGACTCTGTACTTTCAGTGTCAACTCAAGTTGACCCTGCAGAGTCCTTAGCGATTTGACTCTCTATTTTTCCAGAGCAATGTGGGAGACTCAGTTGACACCTACACTTTTCTTTGTGTGGGTGTCAAAGTAAACATGCTCTCGCTGGTAGTAATGGAAGTATTAAGGCATGTAGAATCAGCAACGGACATCTTGACAAGTGCTAATACTCTAATCTCGTAAGATCCCGTGGAAATCACGTGGTCACGAGATTACAATGGTCAAAATGATGAATTACACTTTAGGGCTTAGCCACTAAACCCTTTAAGGGTCGCATGGTGCATTAATGCAGCATGTCCTTGGTCGTAATGATATACACGCATATACACTGTAAAAACAGTGTTTAGATGATAAATGCACATGTTTAGCGGCTAAACATTTTTCTAAACACTATCTTGTCCCACATTTTGAGACACCTTTTTCCATCTAAACATGTTTAATTTCTTAACATGTTTAGATATAATGTGTTTAGTGTGCAAAGTGTTTAGATCTAGTAGATGTTTACAATTATAGAGTTTAGACCCAGGAAGTGTTTAGATATATAATGTGTAGATCTATAGAGTGTTTACATTAATTTTGTAGTGTTTAGAATTATTAGGCATTTAGATAAATAGCATTTATATATAGTAGGTGTTTAGTTACATGGTGTTTAGGTAAGTTGATCGTAATTTGCATATTAGAATGTATTATCAGTCCAATCTATCATCTTATTTTCAGATAGATGTAGTTTTATAACACTTTTGTAGAGTGTCATCACATATGTTACATAGCATCCATACTAAGTAACTGGGAAATGTGTACAACAAAATGGTGGAGAGAAAATTGCTATATATTTTCTTGTATTCCACAGAATAGGTGTCCCTAGCTTTTCTGCACATAGTCTAAACCCCAAATCATAAAATTACTCTTTCCGTAATAATAGCCATATATGTTCCCATATTTTAATCACTCAAATAATGTGATTCTTTGTTTGCTTTTGCATGTTTATTCAAGGATCAGCTTATAAATGGGTGGGGAAAGTCCATCCAATGACTTAACTGCCACCTGGTGGGATAAAATTGTGTTTAATATCTAAACACCTAAACATGTTTAGATGTTTAGATTAAATGTGTTTAAGTCTCACCTGATAAAGTGTTTAGCATGGTTACAATGTATTTGTTAAGTGTTTAAACAACTATACCAATCATGACAGACACATGATCAGGCACATTTTCTTTTTTATAAACTGTGCCTCTAATATAGGCAGGGGATTACACTTTTCTGGTTATAATTCTGCTTGTGTAATTTCTGCAGATTTCCTGAACTATAGAGAGATACATGTACTTTGGAAAAGCCAAACTTATGTTTGGATCATAAGTATTAGAACAAAATTTTAATTCAAAAAAGTTATAAAAAACTGCTACGCTAATTGGAATAATGATGGCAATATGATTGCTATACTAGAGAAGAGGTGTTTCATGCACAATTTGGCATCTAAACACCCCATTGTTTAAATGCTGAACAGGTGGTAGATGTATGTTTAAAGCCTAAACACAAAGAAAACATATGTTTAAATAGTAAACACCTATCTGCGTAAGTATTTACTTTCTAAATGTCTAAACACACGCATGTCTTCGGTGTTTAGGCATTTAGAAATGATGTGTTTAACATACAAAATGTCTGTTAAGATTTCATAAGTGTGTACAGATTAAACATGTTTAGCTTTTTTGGTGTTTAAAGTTAAACACAGTTTTTACAGTGTATGCGCATGAATGCAGCCCTGCAGAGAAGCTAAACTCATGCATCATGCCAGTCCAACGAGATTGAAACACTCCTGAAGGGTCGGCATGCTGCATAAATGTGGCACGGGTCACTCGGTAGGGCCGACCATAAACATTCACGTAAAGGCGTCGCCATGACTCTTTTACCATAGTCAACTCTGGTGGCAGAGTCATGATGACCCTGGTGGAGGGGTCACAACTACTCCAGTCATACCCCTTGCCCATTGGACAAATTGACTCTCATTTACTCTATTGATAGGTCCACTATGTGTTTTTTTAAATAAATATTGTGGTTAAGGAATGTCAATAGATAAGCTTTCCAGTTAACTTACCTGAGTCAAATGTGATGGCAAACTATACATTACATTCCAAGAACATCAAGAGTATAGAGCTTAGCCACCATATTTGTGGGTATGGGAAATAAACATGAGGCTGGATACTAACTGTGTGAGATATAATGTGTGGCACTGCTTACTACTTTATATAGATCTCATATTGGCATCTATGTGGCCAATGGTCTGTAGAACGTAGTGTGAGACAGATATAACTTAGCCCTTTCACACAGGGGGAAGTGGTGGCCATGACAACATGTCTTGTTATTGACCTGTCTTGGGCAATAACCTCACCTACTCATTTCTCTGACAGGCCTCACCTGGCCTGCCCACTAATTATTTACACCTGTTGCCCCCACTCTATCCTATAAGTACAGGATCCACCTTACCTGCAGGCCACTCATGTATTCAAGTATCGATTTTGACTCATTTGACTCTCCTCCACAGGTGTCACGTGGGAGACAAACTGTGACTCTGGCTGTCAGAGTCATAGCGACTCCCTTACTTTTCTGTGTGTTACTAAAGCAATATGCGGCCCTTGAAGGTGGTTCACACCCTCTGCCTCACAGGTCGATTGTGACATGAAGGGAGGGAGAGAGAAGGATCTGAGAGGATAGGGGACAGGGGTAAGGGAGAGAGGGAAGAGAGGAGGGAAGGGAGGAGGGAGGGGAGTAAAGAAGAGGGAGGTAGAGATGGTGGGAACGAGGCGGAGAGACAGATCCATGCCATATGGCATGAAACGTTGAAACAGAGCTACAGGAGAGGCATAAATGGGACTAGTGGAACTGCTATATTTAAATTGTTACTTCCTGCCAGGCTGTAGAGAGGAACTGGTGTACAGGATTTCATTTTTCAACTCCTGAAGACGAGCTATAGTCAAACAGGTTCTTTATATGCGAGAGAGGAATGAATGGAGTGATTAGACTAGAATGTGGCAATGCATGGCATTCACAGGAAGGCATGACTATGGTCGGGAGGCATAAGAAAGGAGTCAAGGGGAGTCGGACCATCCGGGGGCAGGAGCCGGGGGAGGAGTAGGCGCTCATCACATTGGTTATACTCCGTTTCTTATTTTGTCTAGAAGAGTCCTGGCCCCATGCTCTGCGCCATGTTGGATTCTCCGTCTATACCTCACTCTGGCGTATGGTGAGCGACCCAGTCTGCTGCATGCAGGTCCCACTGCCCATAGCTCCCACATAGTGGGAGGAAGGGAACTGAGATAGGTCATATGGAGCAGGTCTCCAATAGGTCCTACAGTGTAGTCTGTATGGAACAAATGAGAGGTATGCAGACCCCTCAGCTGGGAGTAGCTACACTGGGGTATGGCAAGCCTAATGGGAAAACTTCTGTTAATCCTGGTATAAGGGACCAAAACCCGGGTTTTGGACCCAAAACCCGGCTTTAGAGACCTTATACCAGGATTAACTCCCTTAACCAGGGTTTAGAGACCTTAATCCAGGTATAAGGCCCTAAACCCAGGTTAAGGGACCAAAACCTGGGTTAAGGTACTCTTAACCCTGGTTAAGGGAGTTAATCCTGGCTTTTGTCCCTTATACCAGGATTAATTAGAGAATGTAGGGGTAGAGCAAAGGCTGGGTACATGTACTACTTAATCCTGGTATAACTGACAATGCATGGGAACTGTGCCAGTACCCATGCATTCTTCACAATGCATGGGTATATGTACCCTTATACCAGGATTAACACCCAAAAACCAGGTTTTAGTCACAATGTCTGGGTACATGTCCCACTACCCATGCTTACTGCAGAAAGCAGGGGTTTCACTCTACCCATGCATTCTCTTACCCCTACATTGTTAACAATGCATGGGTAGTGTGCCAGTACCCATACATTCTATACAAAGCAGGGGTATATGTACCCTTATACCAGGATTAACTCCCAAAAACCAGGTTTTAGTAACAATGTCTGGGTAGTCTCCCTCTACCCCTGCATTGTGACCAATGCATGAGTACTCGCTACAGTACCCATGCATTGGTCACAATGCATGGGTAAGGAACACAAGCAGATGTAGTATCTACATAATCCTGGTATAAGGTCCAAAACCCTGACTTTGTATACAATGCATGGGTATGATACTACCCCTGCATTGTATACAATGCATGGGTTTCCACTACCCATACATTGTAACAATGCAGGGGTACTGGTACCCATGCATTGTAGACAATGCATGGGTACCAGTACCCCTGCATTGTCTACAATGCATGGGTTTCCACTACCCATACATTGTATACAATGCATGGGTACCAGTACCCACGCATTGTATACAATGTATGGGTACTGGTACCCATGCATTGTTACAATGTAGGGGTAGTATCATACCCATGCATTGTGAGAATGCAGGGGTATTAGTACTTAAACCAGGTATTTGGTATACTAAGTATGGGATTAAGTACAAATACCCCTACATTGTGTACAAAGTCAGGGTTTAGGGACAATGCATGGGTATTTGGGAGAAAAGCTGGTTATAGCTCAAACCCGGACATTGTAGACAAAAGCAGGGTTAAGGACTTAAACCAGGATTTTGGACCTTATACCAGGATTATGTATGTTAATCCCTGTTTAACTAGACAATGCATGAGTAAACTCTCTTAATCCTGGTATAAGGGACCAAAACCCTGCTTTTGGGCTCTTAACCCTGCTTTTGGGCTGTAAACCCTGGTTAAGGCCCCTTAACCAGGGTTTTGGGCTCTAAACCCTGGTTAAGGGGTGTTAATCTTGGTATAAGGGACCAAAACCCTGCTTTTGGGCCCAAAAGCAGGGTTTTGGTCCCTTATACCAGGATTAAGGGAAGTTTACCCATTAGGCTTGCCATACTGGGGCCCTGCCAGTTACTCCACGCACTGTTAAGCTACATCAGGGCAGAGCAGGGTGACCATAGACTCGAGAGGGAGGGCTGCTTCCACGGAGGAGGTCCGCGCTGCCGGGGGTGTTGGGGGGGGGGGGGGTCGCCGCGTCCCCTGCTACGGGAGAGGAGCGTAGAGGAGGGGCCTGAGGGGAGGGGGGGCATGAGCTTTATGCTGGGGCTTCATGAGGGAGTGATTAAAGAGTCACACTTTTTTAACAACTGGAGGATGGGACTGTCACTAGGAGTTTGGTGCCGGGGATATAAAGTCCAATTATGATATAGCTAGGGCCTACTTTTGTACCAGTTATGAGCGATGATAAAAAAAATTGTTTAAAAAGTATTTCAATCCGTGCAGCAGGGGTGGGGGGGGGGATTCCTACCTCCTCATGGGGGCCGGGGGGGGGGGGGCTTCACCTTTTTTTTTAGCGAGAGAAATGCCAATAATCCCGGCGCCGAAGGCGCTGGTTGAATCAATTAAGAGGCTGACACTAATGGCTGCATGGTGGTTGGTGCTCGGACAGCGCGCAGCGGGGTGCCCTTAGTCACATGACTGGTCACGTGAGTGGTCAATGCTGCCCCTGACCATCCATCAGTGCTCACAGAACACCCCCACAACAAGTAGCTTCATCGCATAGAGATAACTCAAAGGGGTAGGGCTTAATAGGGATGTCCAGCACACTTCTGTACAGCAATGCAAAGTAGCGGTATGCCTATCACCAGATCACTATAGATATGGTGGTAATATCACTGTGCGTAGATCTATCTGCCCTGCGAATCCATGGTATTCTATGCAGAGGGAAGGTGAGATAAACGAGAGAGAGGTCAGGGATTTCAATATCTTACAAATCAAAAGTATGGCAACTTGCAGTTCATAACCTGATTTATATTTAATTATATGTTAGCCACAGTACCATGGTGATTATTAGTAAGACTTAAATATACATACCCTGTAAAACCCTTCATAGTCACGTAATTCTATTCTCTTCCATAGCAACCCGTTCTGGTTAGTCCAGACTAAATACAGACAGGAATAGACAAGACAGGTCCATGGGGCAAGATATAAAAAGGAAGAGTAAAACAATTTCAATTCAACAAAGTTTCGCCATAAAGATAACTCAAGCAATGCCGAAAGGATTATAAATAAACATCACTTTAAGAGCCTGCATGCACTTGGGGAAACCGGCCGCCATATTGTGGTCACGTGACCATCCGGGCAGCAAGTCACATGACCCGACCTTCCCGTCATCCCCTGGGCTTAATTGTCGGCGTCTAATCGCCACCAGGGGGGTGGGGGTGAGGGAGGGGGAGGGGTAGGGGGGGGCGGTAGGGGATGGGTTTGTGTAGGGGAAGCCGAAGCGAGGTCAGGCAAGCCGCATGCAGAGCCATCATGATAGCAACTTGGGAGTAGATAGGGTGAGGAGCGATTGGAGTTTGGGGAGCCACTTGGGTCGGGCGAGGGGGGCCGGGGTGAAGTGCGGGGAGTAAAGGGGTGGGGAGCAGCTCAGAGTGGGATGGTGAGGAGCAGAATAGTAGGGGAGCAGCTCAGAGTGGGAGGGTGGGGAAGAGAATGGTGGAGGAGCAGCTCAGGGCGGGAGGGTGGGGAAGAGAATGGTGGGGGAGCAGCTCACGACCAGAGGGGGCGAGTAGAATAGTGGGGGAGATGCTGAGGGTGGGAGGGTGGAGAGTAGAGAGGCGGGGAACAGCTGAGGGTGGGAGGATAGGGAGTCGAGAGG
>OX381709.1:22184645-22274213 GCA_947462335.1 Harmothoe impar
AAATATCAGCTTTAGGGTGATGTACGCACAGGGTATGCATAAATGTGAGAGTGGCCCCCTAGGACCTGTACATGCACTCTGATGAGGTCTGCCCCTGATGAGTTTGGGTTCTCGATGTGGATTAGATTGGTTCATCGCTATGATGATGCTGACTACTCCGCTTTGAATAGTTGACTCATCTGGTGGCTGATGACCCTCAAACTCATCCCAGGCGATGAGTTTTTAGAGGCCCTGGGATTTCAGTGTAGGGGATGTATTATGATTAGCAGACAACCATTTGAAGGTATTAAATCTGATGTAAATCTATGGTGGAATAAACAAGTTTATGAACTTAAAAATAATATAATGTTTATTGAATTCAATCGGTAGTGGTTATGATGATAGCTATCATCAATATTTGACAAAATAAACAATCAATAATATTACGTCACATTTACTACTTCAAAAGTCCTTCTGATTTACTAAACCGGTTAATGGCAGTGCAAAACTTGATGTCCACACAACACTCTTTTCTACTTATCACTCTCATTGCCCGTGATATCATTGGTATCGTTCTCCCCGACCCGAACCAGCGAACAGGTACATTCTGTGAAGAAAAGAATCATTTGATCACAGTGATCACCCTGGCATATAGGTCATCAATAGGGTATGATCATCCTAACCCTGCAAACAAGATCTCGGGCAGAACTCGTGCGGTTCTTGAGTCACAACTCGGGATCCCTGGGAGAATTGTGCACGTATCTGGCACGAGAATATGTGAACAGCTTTTGACTGTGTCATATTCTGTGGAATTCCACGTTATTTATATCAAACAGAACTTGGGAATTGAACGTTCGCAACTGAGTAGAATCCGGGTAGGTCACAATGACACAAGAAAGGCATGAGATATTCCCAAGAATTGTGAACATGTCCTTAGTACAATCAAAACTTGGGAATTGAACGTTCGCAACTGGGTAGAATCCGGGTAGGTCACAATGACACAAGAAAGGCACGGGAATTGAACGTTCGCAACTGGGTAGAATTCTACCCAGTTGCGAATGTTAAATTCCCAAGTTTTGATGTGTTCACAATTCTTGGGAATATCTCGTGCCTTTCTTGTGTCATTGTGACCTACCCGGATTCTACCCAGTTGCGAACGTTCAATTCCTGTACCTTTCTTGTGTCATTGTGACCTACCCGGATTCTACCCAGTTGCGAACGTTCAATTCCCAAGTTCTGTTTGGAGGGAAGTCACCAGCACTGATCACCTTTCTTCAGGCCTAGGTTTTCAGGCCAAGGGTGTGGTATTTATCCCCGGTATTTATCTAACACTTTTGTTGGGTGGATCTGGGGTGGGAGGCGAAATAATATTGACCCATAAAGAGGGAGAGGAGGAGCAAACATGTCACCCCTTTTATATTTAATAGTGAAAAAGCCTGCGCTTTTTCAGTATGCGCTCACACAGAGATGTCACCAATGTTACCAATGTCACCAATGTCACCAATGTCACCACTGTCACCAATGCTGCTGTTGAATAGTCTTCATGTAACTCCCTTAGGTGAGTCAGGGAACTATGTGACTCCCCCAGGTGGCTCCTTTAGGTAGGCCAGGGAGTCTGGGCTCCCCTAAAGAGGGGAGTGATTCTGGAGGCAACCTGCACTCCCTTTTGACGCTGTTTCTTCTTTCTGTGTACCCCTTGATTTTGGGTGTAACCTATCCCCCCCCCCCTGATAGATATGAGATCGATAGAACAATAATTATTGTTGCGTTCAGCCTGCTACTAGGGAACATTCAAAAATGGCATCACCGATTTAAGTCTCCTCAAGCTCTCTTTCCCCTGTCCCTATTCGTGACGTTGACGTCATGTGTGAACGTTCCCCTATTTGGTAAGTATTGCAAACAAACAAGAAAACAGAGAATATACTGGGAGTAAGGCATTTTAACATGCAACCCTGACTGCTCCAGTATGCTGCGAGCCTATGGTAGTCTCTCTAGTAGCGAGCCCTATAGGTGGGTTAATCCTATATTTGTACATGTTACATACCGTACATGGACCACCCACCTCTCTAAAACAGGTCCAATCACATCGGGGCTTTCCCAGCCCAACCCTTTAGTAGTCACCCCCCCCCCCCCACACACACACACACAATACACACACACATTAAGCACATGTAGGTACCATCGGTGACTACAGAAAATAAAGAGGATTAAGTCAACGTTAAAATGGAATTCATGCTCTTAACTATATGATTTAAAACTCCATGTTTTGCACCAAAGTTCCTTAAATTACATGTAACATGCAACGGGAGTCCTAAGAATCTGTTCGATGGAATCGGTTCCATGAATGTTCTTGGAAATTCGAGTCCTAGAATTGGGGGCTTGGTGAAATATGGAATCTTGAACTGTTATCCCTTCCCCATATAATATATTATATTCTAAATAGCCAACTTTGTGAACACACACAAAATATATAGATGCTAGACTATTCGCTAGCTTTTCCCTGCGCCATGGTGATTAAAATGCACAGTTTTAACATGTCGGGTAAGGTTTAGTACTCCACTCCCAATCACCTACATTTCATTCAATATACCATTTACATGTGAACGTGTTATAGTCTTAAATCGGATAGGTTAGCAATTTAAGGATGTCGTCATGATGCATCAAGGCAGTGATGGCGAGTAACTCGCAGTGCTATGCATAATTGAATTATACTTAGTGAAAGTTGTCAGCCATTCGAGAGTGTATCAACCCCTTATACACATGTAATAGGGTCGGCTGATACATGACTGCATGCAATCATGGCGATTTAAACCCCCAGCAACTCCTATATATAGGGCTGAGTACCTGTCCCGACTGTAATCTGGATGTTACTGGACGTGCAGTAAGATCTGCGGGTTTAAGCGTCAGCGCTGCATTCATGCATCGTGACGACAAATGTCATTAAAGCACTATGCTGTTTATAGAGGGTTAACACAGGAATGTCTATACGTACTTCCACCACACTGTACTACTCTACAACGTGAAATTTTCTTCTGCAGAACTGTTGACAACAGTTCTGCAGAAGAAAAAATCACTCTGGACTTCTCAATCCACATAATCATCACCCATTCATATGGGGATGTAAAATGGAATCATATCAATATCCAGAAGCTATCTCTACATGCATACCAACTAACTACTGGTATATATATGGTCTACCCTGAGTAACCCTCCCATTCTCAATCAACATTATGCACTACCAAGTCACTCTAGTCGGCGGACAGTTGTTTATTGTAAACTATAAAGTAAAATTTGTATTCTATCATCACACCCCAATCGAAACCTTGTGAAAAACTGAAACTTGAGTAAGTCTCACCTGCATTGTCAGTGGGACTTTAAACTACACAAACAAACAGAAAAGAACCCCCCCCCCCCAATCGTGTAATTAATCGTGATTGACTTAGATAAGTTAATGGAATCATCTAGGGATTGTATTTTGGTACATGTATACTGTCTGAGCCCCCCCCCCCCCCCCCGCGGCACCCACCAACCCGCGGTAGACGTCTACGTGTATTTACTGTAAACGTACATATTTTCGCGCTGTACATATTTTCGCGACTTTCGCGGATTTTAAAAATGCGGGAAAACATGTACAGGGCGAATTTTTATACAGCATTAAGTTAAAGAGTCAAATCTCCTAAATCCGCGTATTTTAATACCCGCGAAAATGTCCTTAAATTCGCGAAAAAGTATACACGCGAAAGTATCTACATTCACTGTGTTCCCTTATTGCCCTACCCGTACACTAAGCACCTGGCGACATACACAAATACACCTATAACAGATCCCTACCGTTGTCCGCCATCTTGTCCCCCCGCTGCTATTAATTAACATCCACTAAAACAAATACTTGGCCCGATCAGACTCTGATGTTACTCCTCCACATTTACAATCAATTTTACTTTTTAGTCTACATATCTAAACCATATGCACTATATCTATTTGACTATAGTTCGCTGCTTTGCCACTGCTGTTGCCACCATAGCGCTGGCGTCAACCTGTTAAGCAGCTATTAGTGGTTGCCGAGTGAGAGTCCAACAAACTCGGGACTGGACCTTGTAGATTCTTAGGCCAAGGCAAGTCTACTAAGGCAAACCAAGTTTCAGGTAACCCGAGAGGTTAACGCAAAGTGTGAAAAACATTATGTATGGCTGAGATAGCTACACGGACATAGCTATGACGTATGTAATATATTACTCAACTTTTATATGAAATGTGGCTAAATAAAATGTACATGTAGCCTACTTGCTAACGCGTGGCAAGAAATAACTAAATCACCCGCCTATTAAACATCCTTATTTCATACTTGAGATTGTGCTTTCTATATGGATTTAAAGCCTGTAGTCGAGATATGAATCAAAACATTTTATCATTCAAGTCCAAGTGTGACATAGTCTATAAGTGGACCACAAATTACTCAGAATTAAGGCGGCATTCCTAATTCTGCGTAAACTAAAGCCTCGTGTGTCACTAGTTTATAATGGTGTGCCTAATTAATGATTAAGGTGTGACAAGAAACAAGCGTCACCTTGTGTGGGCCTGTACACGGCGGTGGGTGGAGGCGCGGTGTGCGGCCGCTGCACGTGTCCTAACGGTCGTCATGTGTTTGTTGTGGTGACCAGGGGCGGACCGAGGTATATAAGGCCGTGTGTGGCCGGCACAAGTCGGTACTCACATTCATTGTAACTTATCCTACACACCTTGTTCTCCCACCCACCATCCACCATGAGAGAAATCGTGCACATGCAGGCTGGCCAGTGCGGCAACCAGATCGGTGCCAAATTCTGGGAAGTCATCTCCGACGAGCACGGAATCGACCCAACTGGCACATACCACGGAGACTCCGATCTCCAGCTGGAGCGCATCAATGTATACTACAACGAAGCCACCGGCGGCAAGTATGTACCCCGTGCCGTCCTCGTCGATCTGGAGCCCGGAACCATGGACTCCGTCCGCTCCGGACCTTTCGGACAGGTGTTCCGCCCAGACAACTTCGTCTTCGGACAGTCTGGCGCCGGCAACAACTGGGCCAAGGGACACTACACAGAGGGAGCTGAGCTCGTAGACTCCGTCCTCGATGTCGTCCGCAAGGAGGCTGAGAGCTGTGACTGCCTCCAGGGCTTCCAGCTCACCCACTCCCTCGGTGGTGGCACCGGATCCGGAATGGGAACCCTTCTCATCTCCAAAATCCGTGAGGAGTACCCCGACAGGATCATGAACACCTTCTCCGTCGTCCCCTCCCCCAAGGTGAGTGCCTGTATAAATGTGAAAAATATGAATGTTGGGCAAGAATCGTTAAATTTCCGAGAAAAAAAGGTTAAATGTCCGTCAAAATTACGGATAATAGAAATGCCAACGTCAGTCAAAAATCCCCAAAGTAAGGGAAGTAAAATCCTGTAAAAGTCGGGAAAGGCGCTACGTTTCTGGCTCCATTATCCGATGTCTAAAGTTTAAGTTAATATTCTCGTCAGTTCCACGTATAAAAGTTATCTTGAAGTGCGACACTTCTGCTCCGAATTTCTACATATCTACGAGGTACATTATACAAAGATGTATCAAAATACCTTTCCACATAGAAGGGCAAAATTCCTAACTACGGGGCTAGTTTTACTTTTTACTATTGATTCGTGTGAACATTGTACTATGGAACGTGAATAGCTGCTGGGAGAGCAGAATTTGGCCGGGAGTATTATGACGAATGGCAGGGGGTGGCGCTATTACTACTGTGTGCTGTTGAACGTATCCAAGCCAATCCAATATATATTTATGACGGTGTATCAAAATTTCCTCGATCCAGGTGGGCCAATCTTCCAGTACTGCATTTGGATTTGCCCATGATCAAACTGCCCAGCTTTCATGACCGATATTCGAAACCGATCCTAACATCTCGCTCATATCTCCCAATACCTTATGGTAGAGATAGCAAGTTTTCCAAATTTGAAACAAACTGCTCCATCATAGCAGCCAAACCCTCAATATACCTTTTATCAGTTTCTATTATAGACCAAGTTCCATAATGCAGCCTTTTTGGAAGTTCAAAGCTAATGCGTACAGAAGGGGAGGGGAGGAATCCGGCCAACTTTAACGTTGACCATTTACGATTTGCATGGACGATGTTTCGGCCTAAAACTGGTCATGAGTTATACCAAATGATCTCCGATTAAGAATGGAATATTGGCGCACTCAAAACGTATATACTAGGTCAAAAGCACGAAAGATGACACTGGTTCTAGAAGTTATGCAACCTATTTCCAATAATCGAATAATGTTTAAACCCAAGGAGCCGTGAGGTCCCAGGGTGCGAGGTGAGGTAACTGGAATTGTATTGTTGGGAGTGGCGATAGGTAGCCCTTTATGGACGGCATGCTGATTATTTAACAGGGCTGCATGCATGCATCATGCCAAAATTAAGGCATTAGGCTGTCTTCAAAGGGTTAAGCATGCCAGCGTCTTAAGGCTTACACCTTTACATACAGACATACTTACACTAACTTGGCCGTGTTCCTTATTTGAGAAATATGGCGGGTATTAGGGGGATCCCTGAATCATGTTATGACTTAAACATGTATTTGTATTTTGCTATTATTGTAGTTAAACTGTTTCTTAACCCATCCTTTATTCTTATCATTGCAGGTATCCGACACCGTTGTCGAGCCCTACAACGCCACCCTCTCCGTGCATCAGCTCGTTGAGAACACAGATGAGACCTACTGCATTGACAACGAGGCTCTCTACGACATCTGCTTCCGTACCCTGAAGCTCACCACCCCCACCTACGGTGACTTGAACCATCTCGTCTCCGCCACCATGTCCGGTGTCACCACCTGCCTGCGTTTCCCCGGCCAGCTGAACGCTGATCTCAGGAAACTCGCCGTCAACATGGTCCCCTTCCCCCGTCTCCACTTCTTCATGCCCGGATTCGCTCCCCTGACATCCCGTGGAAGCCAGCAGTACCGTGCCCTCACAGTCCCAGAGCTGACCCAGCAGATGTTCGATGCCAAGAACATGATGGCTGCCTGCGACCCACGTCACGGACGCTACCTCACCGTTGCCGCCATGTTCCGTGGCCGCATGTCCATGAAGGAGGTTGACGAGCAGATGCTCAACGTACAGAACAAGAACAGCAGCTACTTCGTTGAATGGATCCCCAACAACGTCAAGACCGCCGTCTGTGACATCCCACCCCGTGGACTCAAGATGTCCGGTACCTTCGTCGGAAACAGCACCGCCATCCAGGAGCTGTTCAAGCGTATCTCCGAGCAGTTCACTGCTATGTTCCGCCGTAAGGCTTTCCTCCACTGGTACACTGGTGAGGGTATGGATGAGATGGAGTTCACTGAAGCCGAGAGCAACATGAACGACTTGGTCTCTGAGTACCAGCAGTACCAGGATGCCACCGCTGAGGAGGAGGGAGAGTTCGACGAGGAGGAGGGAGAGGAGGAGGCTTAAATAACCTCTAACCAAAACCTGAACTCATGACTTGAAACTCTGGTCTCACGAAACCATATTTCATGATTGTTGACATTTTTCAAATCATCATTTTCAATTCTAATTATAACAGGTGAAATTTGAAAATTATGTGAAAAAAGAAAACAAGAATTAGATATGGGAAGAATAATGCAGTGTTTTGTTTTATATGATATATGATTTCTGACGAAATATAACATAACAATATATTATTATCTTAATTTGATACTGAATAGCATCTAAATATATCTGAACTAGTAAAATACGTTGGCCCTCTAGAAATAGCTTTGTAAGAAGTTGATATTTACAATTAGTCTAGATTTATAATACCCTTACTTGCATATAAAGTAGTCAACCTCCAAGTTCAACATACATAACCATACTAAATAGATTAGCAATTAATGCATTACTATAAAGCGTAGACAAATAGACGGGACTGAAAGAAGTTTTATAATACTCTCTACTGGGTCTAACAGTGTAAGAAGTCAACATATCTCCAGACAAATCAGATCGATATAGTCACCACACAATCTCGAGTCCTTCACCATACCTCTGTACGGTGACCTCATTACGTCTAGCCCGCTCCCTGGTGATAATCTATAAGGCCATGTAAACACGTCCTACTCCCTTATCTTAACTAATCCTATGAGATAAGAATTCACATTATCTAGAACACCTCAAGACAGTATCAAGACATGATCAACGACGAACCAAAGAAGAAGTTATTTGCGGCCTCTCTACCTTCCCTTCTATCTTTCTGTCTTTCTGCCTCCCTCACCCTTTCACTCTCTCTGCCCCTCTTTCCCCAATTCACTGACTGCCTGTCTATCAGCCTGTCTGTTTATCTGGTGGAGATACAGCCTAAGACCATAGTTAAAACATTAAAAAAAAGTTTCCAATCACCTGACAAAACAGGGCCGATCCTATTTTTTTAATGCAATTTTGATTTATTTGAGATGATTTTTACTATTTCGTTTTATCGTAAAACAGGGGCCAGGGAAATGTCTCTCATTCATTTTATATTAAAAAGAAGAAGTAGCCTCATGGAAATCAGCCGACCATGTTACTGGAAACTACCGGTAACTGTTTTTGTAATTGGTCTTAGGTCCATGCTGTATATCGGTCACATGCCCGTTACTTTGAAATGTTAATAGATAGAATTATACTTGTAAAATGAGAGAAACGGCAGAACTTGAAGGGTGTTGTACATATCAATGACTTGACATGGTGGGGAGTTAGAATTAGGAACACTTTAGAAAAGAATAAGACACAGGGACATAGATAGGGAGCCATGTCTAATGTCTTATCTCCGGGGCCTTTGCCCTGGGAAAGTTCCTGTGAAAATGTCTCGCCCCTATCACCAGCAAATATCTTTTTTGGTCGGCCTTGAACGGTACACGTATATCCCTACAATCATAACTTTTCTTCATCATTATAATCCCTATATACATAGAGCGGTGTGTTTGACAAGACTGCACACTGTAAAACGGCCATGTTATTGTTACCTGTTGCTTTCACAAGTTTTCAGCAACATAGCGCAACGACTAGGAAATGTATAGGTCGATTTTTGCCGATCGTTTTTTTCTTCTTCTATGATATGGCAAAGTTGAGTACACATTTTGATACACAGGTTACTCGCCATTTGTGACCATTAGTTAGTGTTTCCCCTCAAAATGATCAAATAAGACCTCTAGAGTAGAGTAGCGGGGACTAGATTAGGTTACTTGTAGTTGCACACCTGTACTTTCTTATGTAAAGGTGTGGACATGTTAGGTGAGCTACATGTTGCAGCACGTTGGTGTCAATAAGTACATACATACAAGGGATTGGCAGCGGGTGTTTGTTTGGGTATTATATGGGGGGGGGGGGGGGAGGGGGGGAGGGGGGGAGGGGGGCCAATCAAATATGTTAACCCTTTATAGACGGTATATTGCATTAATATGATATGTGATTTGTCGCCATGATGCATGGATTCTGTCCTGGCGAGTAGCTCATCAGTGCTTGCATTGATGCATCATGCCAACTAGACGGGGTTGACATCCTCTAAATAAACAGCCTGCATGACATATAAATGTGATTCTTGTACTGCATCAGTGCATCATGACGACAACCACTATTAATGTTAAGAGGCAACCTGCCGTCCTTTAATGGTTGATGGGAAGGGTTCTCTTGAATTAGGGCCCCATATATAAAACAGCAAATCTAATATAACGGAGGGCTCACTAACCATGTGCACTTTCCAATATCTCGGGAGGTAACTTTAAAAACATTGAATCTCCTGGTTGCATCCCTCCCCCCATATTTCATACTTCTAGCTTAAAAGCCTCCTGCTCATATGGTCTAAGACGGTCAGAGAGTGAAGGTATATGTCCAGCGGGTAGCATGTCTCAACAGGAATATTAACCCTTTAGTGGCCGCAGAGTGCTCTAATCCGCTATGTAATTTGTTTTCAAGATGCATGAATGCAGGCCTGACGAGCAACTCGCCAGGTCTGGTCTACACTCTCAAAGGGTGGGCATTTATATTATTCACAATTACAGCCTTGGTGACAAAGGGCTTATCACATTTACGCATTAAGCTGCCTGTGAAGGGTTACTCGTAGTGTAAACATCAGCTAAAGTGACGACTTACCCGATTGTGTAAACCTCGTCCAAGACAAACAAGTGAAATCATGTGCTAGACTACTGGGTCCGCTGTGGAAAAACACAGAGAGAAGAAACAGCGTCAAAAGCGAGCCTAGATTGCCTGCAGAATGACTCCCCTCTCTTATCTGACTCCTTTATGTGAGCTGGGGAGCTAGGTGACTCCTTTAGGTGACTACCCTATGTCAGTCAGGGAGTCACCTAGGCTCCCTTAGGCAGCCTGGACTCCCCTAAAGCGGGGAGTCATTCTGGAGGCAACCTGGACTCCCTTTTGACGCTGTTTCTTCTCTCTGCGTAGGGCTATAGCGGTGCAACAATTACTTTTTACTTGCATCGAGGGGCGGGGGGGGGAGTAATTGTATATAATGTAGTATGGATAATGTTAGACTGTTTTGTATAGTATAGGCAAAAGTTATGTATGCTCCAGTCACATTTTCCCTATGTACACGAATAAAACTGCATACCTTAGTTTTTCTAACCATATTGCCCTGAGGATATTAATTTTCATTTGTGTTTTCCTTGGACCTATATTCCCGGTAGTGATGTTTTACGAATAGTAAAACATAAAAGTCAGATCTAAGAGGTATGAAGATCTGCCTTCGATACATCGTTGTCGATGCAGCCCTGGAACCAACCACATCTGTTTTAAATTTGAATCATTCCAAGCAATTTATGATAAGTAGCACTGCTGGTTCGAAATCAGGGAAATTGATTCATGTCGTCTATTGAATACGCGTAGCAGCATTGTAGTGGCATGCTATAGGCTAGTATGTATAAACGGCAAGAATTCCAGACTACACTAATACATTTATGTCTAATTCTATTTGTCGATTGGCACCAAGATGTCTGAGTATAAAGTCTGATATAATCTGAGAAGCACTATCTTGAATACAGCGAATTCTACCCACGCTCTGTGCCAGAAAGGATCTACAAAGATTGTATGATGATGTCCAGATAGGATTGAATGAGAGACCATTACTTAACAGTTGTTAATGGAGTGGTCCAAATCCCTTTTCTTTTTGTGTCTGAATTCACCTATGTAATCCCTCCAAACAGAACTTGGGAATTGAACGTTCGCAACTGTGTAGAATCCGGGTAGGTCACAATGACACAAGAAAGGTACGGGAATTGAACGTTCGCAACTGGGTAGAATCCGGGTAGGTCTAAATGACACAAGAAAGGCACGAGATATTCCCAAGAATTGTGAACACATCCTTATTACAATCAAAACTTGGGAATTGAATGTTCGCAACTGGGTAGAATTCTACCCAGTTGCAAACGTTCAATTCCCGTGCCTTTCTTGTGTCATTGTGACCTACCCGGATTCTACCCAGTTGCGAACGTTCAATTCCCAAGTTTTGATTGTTCTAAGGACATGTTCACAATTCTTGGGAATATCTCGTGCCTTTCTTGTGTCATTGTGACCTACCTGGATTCTACTCAGTTGGGAACGTTCAATTCCCAAGTTCTGTTTGATATAAATAACGTGGAATTCCACAGAATATGACACAGTCAAAAGCTGTTCACATATTCTCGTGCCAGATACGTGCACAATTCTCCCAGGGATCCCGAGTTGTGACTCAAGAACCGCACGAGTTCTGCCCGAGATCTTGTTTGCAGGGATGGTTTCCCTGGCACGGGAATATCTCGTGCCTTTCTTGTGTCATTGTGACCTGCCCGGATTCTACCAAGTTGTGAACATTCAATTCCCGTACCTTTCTTGTGTCATTGTGACCTACCCGGATTCTACCCAGTTGTGAACGTTCAATTCCCAAGTTCTGTTTGGAGGGTTATTTCATTGCACCTTTAGAAACGGATCCTTTATGGAAATTCTGGACCGACATTGTTTACCCTCCCCCCTTCCGGAGGTCGAAATATGCGCCCCCCCCCCCCAACCATAATTTTTAGTGATCAATTCAAGGGATAATGTATACATTCTAGATCGCCAGACTTGGTGAACACAGATCGATATATAAATAGTTGATCGTATATATACGCCTGCCAATCCCTCCAGATTAGATCTATATGTAAGGCTGGCGGAAGTCTAATATTATAGAGAGAGAATAACCGGATGTGATGACTCCCATGGGGACACAGTCCTATATACTACATTAGTACACCCTAGAAGTTAGTGCTGCACAACACAATAATATAGGACTGTTCTATACGGTATTAGTGTACATGGGCAGTATAGAATCTACACAGAGAAAAGAAACAGCGTCAAAAGGGAGTCCAGGTTGCCAGAGAGCTATATGACTCCCCCAGGTGACTCTCTTAGGTCAGCCAGAGAGTCACCTAGGCTCCCTACGCCTAAGGCGACCTGGATTCCCCATAATTAACAGGGGAGTCATTCTGGAGGCAACCTGGACTCCCTTTTGACGCTGTTTCTTCTCTCTGCGTAGGGCTATAGCGGACAACGATTACTTTTTACTTGCATCAAGGGGGGGGGGGGGGGGGGGTAATTGTATATACTGGTAATGTAGTATGGATAATGTTAGACTGTTTTGTATAGTAGGCTATAAGTTTTGTATGCTCCAGTCACATTTTCCCTATGTAAACGATTAAAACTGCATACCTTAGTTTTTCTTACCATGTTGCCCTGAGAATATTAATTTTCATTTGTGTTTTCCTTGGACCTATATTCCCGGTAGTGATGTTTTACAAATAGTAAAACATAAAAGTCAGATCTAAGAGGTATGAAGAATATGCCTTTGATACGTCGTTGTCGATGCAGCCCTGGAACCAACCACATCTGTTTTAAATTTGAATCATTCCAAGCAATTTATGATAAGTAGCACTGCTGGTTCGAAATCAGGGAAATTGATTCATGTCGTCTATTGAATACGCGTAGCAGCATTGTAGTGGCATACTATAGGCTAGTATGTATAAACGGCAAGAATTCCAGACTACACTAATACATTAAATTTTATGTCTAATTCTATTTGTCGATTGGCACCAAGATGTCTGAGTATAAAGTCTGATATAATCTGAGAAGCACTATCTTGAATACAGCGAATTCTACCCACGCTCTGTGCCAGAAAGGATCTACAAAGATTGTATGATGATGTCCAGATAGGATTGAATGAGAGACCATTACTTAACAGTTGTTCATGGAGTGGCCCAAATCCCTTTTCTTTTTGTGTCTGAATTCACCTATGTAATGGTTTCCCTGCAAACAAGATCTCGGGCAGAACTCGTGCGGTTCTTGAGTCACAACTCGGGATCCCTGGGAGAATTGTGCACGTATCTGGCACGGGAATATCTCGTGCCTTTCATGTGTCATTGTGACCTGCCCGGATTCTACCAAGTTGTGAACATTCAATTCCCGTACCTTTCTTGTGCCATTGTGACCTACCCGGATTCTACCCAGTTGTGAACGTTCAATTCCCAAGTTCTGTTTGGAGGGTTATTTCATTGCACCTTTAGAAACGGATCCTTTATGGAAATTCTGGACCGACATTGTTTACCCTCCCCCCTTCCGGAGGTCGAAATATGCGCCCCCCCCCCAACCATAATTTTTAGTGATCAATTCAAGGGATAATGTATACATTCTAGATCGCCAGACTTGGTGAACACAGATCGATATATAAATAGTTGATCGTATATATACGCCTGCCAATCCCAGGCCCGTAACTAGGGGGGGTTCGTCGGTTAGAACGAACCCCCCCACAACCCTAATGGGCCAAAATAGTTCCACCCTAGCTGACCTGAAAGTGGGATAATAAGCTCCATGCCAGTTTTCGCGGCTTGTAATCGGATAATTATTAAGGTCCCTGGAAACTGTAAAAACATGGTCAATTTTTTAATACGGCTCATTCAAATTATAGTTTTGAGTACAAATCAAGTCATTATTTGCATATTTTTAAATGAAAAACCAGTAAGTTCCGCTGTTGTATTAATCTGGTTCCACCTTATCAAAAAAAGAACCACCCCGCGAAGAGGGCTAGTTACGGGCCTGAATCCCTCCAGATCTATATGTAAGGCTGGCCGAAGTCAAATATTATAGAGAGAGAATAACCGGATGTGATGACTCCCATGGGGACACAGTCCTACCCTGCAAACAAGATCTCGGGCAGAACTTGTGCGGTTCTTGAGTCACAACTCGGGATCGCTGGGAGAATTGTGCACGTATCTGGCACGAGAATATGTGAACAGCTTTTGACTGTGTCATATTCTGTGGAATTCCACGTTATTTATATCAAACAGAACTTGGGAATTGAACGTTCGCAACTGAGTAGAATCCGGGTAGGTCACAATGGCACAAGAAAGGCACGAGATATTCCCAAGAATTGTGAACATGTCCTTAGTACAATCAGAACTTGGGAATTGAACGTTCACAACTGGGTAGAATCCGGGTAGGTCGCACTGACACAAGAAAAGCACGGGAATTGAACGTTCGCAACTGGGTAGAATTCTACCCAGTTGCGAACGTTCAATTCCCAAGTTCTGATTGTAATCAGGATATGTTCACAATTCTTGGGAATATCTCGTGCCTTTCTTGTGTCATTGTGACCTACCCGGATTCTACCCAGTTGCGAACTATCAATTCCCGTACCTTTCTTGTGTCATTGTGACCTACCCGGATTCTACCCAGTTGCGAACGTTCAATTCCCAAGTTCTGTTTGGAGGGTATATACTACATTAGTACACCCTAGAAGTTAGTGCTGCACAACACAATAATATAGGACTGTTCTATACGGTATTAGTGTACATGGGCAGTATAGAATCTACACAGAGAAAAGAAACAGCGTCAAAAGGGAGTCCAGGTTGCCAGAGAGCTATATGACTCCCCCAGGTGACTCTCTTAGGTCAGCCAGAGAGTCACCTAGGCTCCCTACGCCTAAGGCGACCCGGATTACCCATAATTAACAGGGGAGTCACTCTGGAGGCAACCTGGACTCCCTTTTGACGCTGTTTCTTCTCTCTGTGTACTGTTGGTTTACAATAGAAAAAGGACGTATTTTTGGTTCCACTAATTACCATGTGTTGGTGCACAGTCGCTGATGCAGATGCAGATATTAGGTATAGAGAACCAATAGGGGGGGGGGGTGAGGGGGGGGGGGTGGAGGATTCTCACTCCATGAGAGCCCGCTTATAAAAAGACAGCGTTTGCAGCTTGCTTAAAAAAGACCACCCCTCCTAAATCCAGATAACCACCCCCAGACTTCTTACAGAGAAATTGCCACAAGGTTTCATCAAGGAAAAAGATTACATGTACTTAGTTCACTTAAACCCATCGTCATCAGAAGCTGTATGTATAGAGCCATAACCAGGTGGAATAACCTGAAACCTGAGTACAGTATACGATGATTGAGACCATTTGGAAGTTCAAGACATCAATTGAAAGGGATCACCCTAACTGTTTTATAAATGCTGTGTAAACCCATTATATAACATTTCTCACAATATCTCATCACATCTCATCTCATCACTTGTCTGCAAATTACCGAGTGCCTGTATAGTTTTTTATAATGCTTACATATTGGACCATTTTGTACATGGAAAAGTATTGGAGTCATAGCATATATCATACATAAGACCGCTAAAGAAATAATGTAACAGTCATGGGTGCTAGCGGCATAAGGGCAACGCGGCCGAGCTAGTTTTTGGCCTAAAAGCCGATTAGATCCAATAAATATACTTTAAAAAAACTACCCCTGTTGTTTCAGGAACCACTGTATTTTTACCTTTATTTCCTTATGCAAATTTCTTACATCTTATCATTAACACCATTAACATCATATTAGTTATTATCACTTCCTCCTCCTGAGTTATCGCTGCTCTTTTGGGGTGCTCACCCCCCCCTCCCCTAATTCTGGGACCCATCGCAACTATAATACCGGTACATACTCCCACAGGTCGTTTGGAAGTGGTAGTATTATTTCAGCTGAGTAGCCCCCCCCCCCCCGTCTAGTGGAAACAAACTTCAGTTCAACGTTAAATCAATATTGAATCAACATTCACAACCATTTGTCAATGTTGATTCAATGTTCTGTGTCCCTTCAGGAGAAGACCACTATAAGATGTAATATATGTAGGTGTGTAGGTCACGTGGAAGTAAATGGCACCATCTACCGAGTCATATGGTATTCTGGTCTGCATTAAAGGGAGTTCTGGCTGCTGATTTGGTTATATTTCAGATGAAACAAAAAATGGCTAAATTGTGAAAAAATTCACAGGTGTTCCCAAGTACCCTTTAGATAGAATAGTACATGTAGTTGTATGCTATGTAAAGGGTTGGGGAATTTCTGAGGCATGCAAAAACTGATGTGGCCAAAGGTCGATTTTAGGCCCAAAAACAGGGCAAAATGGGACTACCTGTACATAAAAGTGACGTTCTTGAGATTTTCACGGTCAACTCTTTTATTGAGGCTGAAACATTGTGTGTGGGGGATTGTTTAACTAGACTAGGGCTAACACTATGGCCAACAAATTTGTTGATGGCTGATTTTGTATATTATGCTATATAGAAACATAGAGGAATAATAATTGCTTCCTCGTGACCTATAGCGGGATTGGACATTTTCCCATTATAGCTTGGATTCTCTTTAAGTGTCATTTTTCTGTTATAGTGGGTTATGTTTTGCAGAAATATGGCAAAAGAAATCATTGAAACCATGTGCAACTGGCGAAAAGTGATAAATATCATGGTGTCGGAGCCCTGTCGGAGATAGGCCATTCCGCAATTTTTTCCTGTTTCATCAAGATACCTGAGATACAAGTATTTCTGGGGATAAATATTTAAAAGGTGGCCTATTTTAGTCGAAAATGTGTGATTATGTTTATCAATAGGTGGTTTTCAGTTATTCTCCACAGGGGCATCTATGTAGGCCTATTAATGGTTAAACTAGAATTTGCGGGTTTGAGATGTCAACCCGAGGAGGTAGCTGCTGCCTGATCAACAGCTAGTAGTCTAGTAATGAGTGCATGCATCTCAATGATCTTGGTCAGGCATGTTGTTTATGTATTTAAATGGAAGAACATGCCTAGATAAATAGGCCTGCAGTTACATAAGTGTGTACATTCACCGTGCGGGAATTATCATAATATTACTATTTTTCTCATATTTTTCATAATTTTGTAACATTTCTGGAGAATTCTGGACAACTTTCTACATAATCAGTACCCAGTCCTCCATCAGGCAGATGTAGTTCACATACATGTTGAGTTTGGGGGCTGTAGAGAAATTATTTGCTTGAAATAAGGGTCTTTTTTAGATTGATGCCCTAGCTTGGAAATAGCATGGAAACGGGTAGGAATTTCTGACCGAGTGGTATTCAGCGACACCCCCGTAGGATAAAATTGAGAAAGGCTATTGCTATCTAGCTTTAGGAATTAGATGGTAAGACTCCAAGGTTTGAAAAAAACATAGTTTTGGCTTGATGGGAAGGATATACCTACACTACAGGTCACGTGGAAGTAAATGGCGCCATCTACCGAGTCATATGGTATTCTGGTCTGCATTAAAGGGAGTTCTGGCTGCTGATTGGGTTATATTTCAGATGAAACAAAAATGGCTAAATTGTGAAAAAATTCACAGGTGTTCCCAAGTACCCTTTAGATAGAATAGTACATGTAGTTGTATGCTATGTAAAGGGTTGGGGAATTTCTGAGGCATGCAAAAACTGATGTGGCCAAAGGTCGATTTTAGGCCCAAAACAGGGCAAAATGGGACTACCTGTACATAAAAGTGACGTTCTTGAGATTTTCACGGTCAACTCTTTTATTGAGGCTGAAACATTGTGTGTGGGGGATTGTTTAACTAGACTAGGGCTAACACTATGGCCAACAAATTTTGTAGATGGCTGATTTTGTGTATTATGCTATATAGAAACATAGAGGAATAATAATTGCTTCCTCGTGACCTGTAGGAGTACGATACAGGGTGTTAGATGGGGACTAGAGTCTGACAACACTTCTCTTATCTACACCATATAACACGGGGCATGAGATATGGGGTGTGATAGTAGAACTAGACGGGTATGTATAGGTATAGGATGGTAGGAACTGATACTAGAGGCAGTGTTGATATAATGTTTACGGATTTAGAGCCACTTGCCTCTAGGATTAGATACCGAGAATTAGACATTAAATCTTATCCCTAGGTCTCAAATGTAAATTGTCAGTAAGATATAATCAGTTCAAAGCCAAAAATTATTTTCTTATTTTCAGAAAATATTTCTTGTTTTAAGTAAAATAAACCTAAAACAAGTTTGTCTGTAGGATAACAAAATTTGACTTGAAAGCATGGTTGAGTTTAATATACTTAGAGTAAGAAAAACAAACAAGAAAGAAATTCTTAAATCAAGTATTTTAAACTGGAATCAAGATGATATTTCCTGACATATTTCTCAAAATAAGAAAATTTGTCTTACAGAATGGACCTTTTTTCTAGAAAACCTTTTTCTGAAGTAAGTTTTAATTTCTTATTCGAGTAAATAAACAAGATTGATGTTCTTGCCTGGGAAAGGGGTATGATTATATTTTATTTTAGTCTTGGAGAGAAAGGATTGATGCCAGAGCATCAGAAAGAGGTTCATCAGATTAAATGCAGCTTTTTGTAGCTACAATAGAAGTTTAAGCAAACAGACCTTTATTCAAAGTGATTTCACTTCATGTAATTGGACAGGTAATCCTGCCCTTTATTTAAATGATATTATCAAGCAAATGGTGTCTCTTATCATTTCTCCCTATAGTTATTGTAATTCATTCATTGGAACAAGGGTTCTTACATCAAATTAGTCCCTAACAAATTTCCCCTTTTCCCACATATTTTTACCCTCTTCTGTTTCTTTGGGACTTAATTTGAGGCAGAAATGTATACCCTGTTTGATGAAAAAGTTGTTGTATTGAATAGTGGTGGCTTCTTGTGGCACAACATGTAACTAATGTTCTTAATTCAAGAAAATAATTCTTATTTAGTAGTATATATGAAGAGTTTGGTTCCAGAACGCAATAAGCGCCATTTTGAAAAATGACACCAACTTTTGACAAAGGTGTAGGTCAAAAATAGGTAAATGACATTTTTTAACATTTTTTTTTGCAAAATTCAATTTTTCATGTCTTTAGGTCCTCTCTGGTGTACACATTATATCCGAGGCACTATAATTGCCAATATGGTAGCCTTAGAGAAATCACTATATGCTTCAATTCTGCAATGGATTGGTTGCATTTTGCAACGAAACTCTTCATACCGGTATACTTGATCCCTATGGAACCTAACTGAACTCACATTACACCTGTAAGATTCCCAAATAATAGAAGGAATTTGGTTAAGGCATTAAGCATGGTCATAACCATCACATAATAGAGTATACTTGCATATTTTTACACCCTAATTGACACTTTGGACACATTGTTTCAGGTTAATTCTTAACTGAGCAGATTTTCAAGACATAGCAATCTTAAATCTAAAAAATAGAACTTTCTTATTTCAGGAATATAAGATAAAATCTTGTTGGGTGCACAAATTACCAGTTTTAAGAAAATGTCTAAAGAAAAATAATCTTGAATACTTGTTTCTAGAAGAATACTAGAAAAATATAAGATTTTTTTTTTAGCTTCCCCTTTCTGAAAACAAGATAAACGTAAAAACTCAGAATGAGTTTATTCCTTGAATCGAGAAAATTTAATCTTGATTCTAGTATTTTCTTGGGGTAAGAAAATTATTTTTGGCTGTGAACATACAAAAGCCATTAAGGTACTATTCTCTTGGAACACAGACTCATTAATTGTCTCTACTGTGAAATAACAAAGCACTGTTACTCTGGAAATAGGACAAATCAAAGAGAGGCAAGCAATTTGTATACCGCCTTTTTATGTTACATTTCACACTCTCCAAACCATACATTTTCCATAGAAGACAATGCTCAGACAATTGAGGGGCCGTTTATCGAAGACCATAATGGTGATGAATTATCAGGAAGCGTTATAGAAAAAAATCATTTTAGACAATTGCTCTACAGAGAAGGCAATTTCAATTAACACCTGCTTGTTTTATGACTATGGAATGGACACTGTGGCATTTCCCATGGAAGATTGGAGACTGAGTTCTTAATTAGATTTTAATTGAGTGCAGGCATCTCTGTGATATAGATTTGCCTGCAGATGTGTCCTGAATAATGGACAGCCAGTCCCCAAAGGTAGCTTTCCATTGCCCATGGTTTGACTGATCAGGTGGAGGACTGGGCCAGGGATACTGGTCAGAGACGGCACCCAGTCAGAGACAAAAACATTGGCCCAAGTTCGTGAGACACAGCCCTAAGCATGCTAGATATTTAAATGCTGACTTCTGACACCGATTGATATTTTTGTGGTCCACCTGTGCCGATGGGAGAAAGCATTAATATTGTAGCTTTGTGGTTTAATAGTGGCAGAATGGATAAACGGCAGGCGAGAAACAGATGATCAGTGGAAAACCGCCTTTATCATAATACAGTTGGATTATACCTTACATAAAAGTCATTTCATATGTGTACTACCTGTTAAGGGTTCTCAACAGGTTGGTTCAAATAAACACATATGCATGCATTATTTGACACTGAACACACCTGTGTCCAATAATGCATGCATATGTGTTAATTTCAACCAACCTGATGAGAGCCCTTAACAAATCTATACTGGAGTAATTATAGAAACCAATTAACGTACCACCCATGCATAATATTCATACTATATTCTGCCTACACAATGAATAACCAAACGAAGATCTTTATGTATAAGACGTATAATCGTATGGGAAAAAAGATATGGGATATGTATGATGTTGACGCTACACTATATATATCCCATATGTAATCCCTTTACTATAGCAATCACTGCTACCTAGACATACAACGCTTAGATACAGCTTGCTGACATAAAACATCTTGCTTTGGCTCCGTGGATTGAAGAATGAGATACGAGGTACATTAATGGTTGGACACACTGTAGCTAAGTGATACATTGGCCGTCTGTCTCCTCTCCCTCCATCATATACTCTGCTCACAGACCAGACTTCTTAAATTGTACCTTCTCTCACCCATCTTCTAATATCTCTCTACTATCAGCATGCAATATTACAATACCCACTTTCCCTTTCATGTCCGGAGAAAGTTGGTTAGGTATCTGGCTACCTAAAGGCAGTATTCCACTGCTCATCTCTTCAGCATCATCCAGTGTATAATGTATGATATAGTGGTCTACTGCCTATGATGAAAATCCTCTAATACAACCAATAATTATTCTGGTGCACTCATTCTGCATCTCTCTGTCTCTTTCAATCTGTCTTTCTGATGTCTTCGACCCAGTGTTGTATTGCAGGCTGCTAAGCTACTAAATGAAACTCCCCCCCAACTGAACCCCTACCTTAATGAATTGACCCACCAATGTCCACTGCCCTTCCCGCCATGCCATGCATGCCTCTCTACCTTATGACCCTCCGCCCATTCCCTAGAGTCAATCCCGCAGAGCAGTACTAGGTGTCTTGGGTTGGGTAGCATGTCACCCTATAACATTCCCATGTTGAGGGTAGATTAATGCATGGTGGGTATAGAGTGACAGGCCCCCAGGTAGAGCTGCTCACTCAGGCCATATGTTAGTTATTCATATAGCTGCTCCTCCCCCACCCCCACCTCAGCTCCCCTTCTTGGTATCCACATAGGGGATAACACCATGTGAGCAGTTGTGCAGATTCTCTGTAAATGGCTGCACAGATCATCATAATCTGCTTGGCTGCTCATCTTATTGAAATCTATATATACCTGATAATAATAAAACAATTGTGAAGAAAGCAAGATGGTCAAAACAAAGGCAAATGATTATACTTATGTTCGTCTGTATCCCCTACCTTGCTGTCTGTAAACAACAAAGCGTGTATATTCTATAAATTCCATATTATATTGAATGCTATGCATGTCCAACCATGATAAACATTCAACAATGAAAGCAGACTGTAGTTAAAAGGTGTAAATATGTATATAATTTTGTGTTTACCACTTTCATCCTACCTTATCTGCCATGTATGTCCTGTTAGATGTATTTCACACGAATGAACTCACTTACACTTGGTAATGCTTGCTTTATCCTCACCCCCCCCCCCCCACTCCCCTCCTCTCCCCATGTGACTCCCTTTCTCTGCTACCCACTTCTCTTCCTCTTCCTCTGCTCTCCTTCTTCTCTCCTTGTCTATCCATCCTTCCTATGACCCTCTGTTCACGGTCACAAAATTACAAGTGGCCTTTCATTAATCATACTGTTGATCATCCAAGGCCCATCATGTCTCCATTGACTCAGTCATTCCATTTATTCCTGTCTTTTTTCCCCTGCCCTGCTATTCCCTCACCCTCTCTTCACCACTGGAAAATACATCCTCAACACTGGCTCCCATTGCAGATCTAGAACTGATACACTTTGAGGTATATATCTATGATTGATACCCACCCCATGCCTCAAGCACCGAACCACAGACACATCCTCCCCCTACACTGAAATCCCCAGGTGACTTCAAACTACTCGAAAACTCCTCCGCAATGATGAGTTTTGCCTCATCAAATGATTAAGACCCCAGTGAGTAGTTTGGCCTCATCATTTTGATGATCTAGTTATCAAAATGATGAGTTCAGTATCATCAATTTTGCTACGTTCAGTGATGAGTTTGCCTCATCATTATGATGAGGTTCTAATTTTCAGCTCATCAAAACGATGAGTTATAATCATCAATTCAGGTACATTAGGCGATGAGTTTACCTCATCATTTTGATGAGGTTCTAATTATTTACTCATCAAAACGATGAGTTATAATCATCAATTTGAGTAGTTTGGGGTATTTTTTTTATTATTCCGGGAGGGGGGTTTGAGGGTTGTAGTCATCATTTTGGTGATATTTCTAGGATCACTTTAGGCTGATAGAGGCCCCTGGTGGCTTGAGCTGTGGCCTGGTGGCTATAGGGGTCAGGTCCTGGAGCATTGGAACGGGTCTTGGCGGCTGGCGGCAGGTCTGAGTCTCCTGTAACAAGTGAAAAAGGTGTATGTCAATAGGTTATCAATATTACATATTTAGCGGGTAAGACAATAAGTCAGATAAATCCACTCCCTGCCTCTCTCCTTCCCACCATCCTTCCTGCCCCCGCTCCTTCCCTCCAAGGCCCCTCCTTCCTTCCTTCCTTCCTTCCTTTCTTCCTTCTTTCATCCTTCCTTCCTTCCTCCCTTCCCTACCTCCCTGCCTCCCTCCCTTTTCCACTTCCTTCCTTGCTCTCTTGCCTCCCTCCCTCCCTCCCTCCCTCCCCCCCTCCCATCCTCCCTCCCTCCCTCCCTCTCTCCCTCCCTCCCTCCCTTCCTCCCTCCCTCCCATCTTCCCTCCCTCCTTCCCTCCCTCCCTCCCTCCTTCCTTCCTTCCCTCCCTCCCTCCCTCCCTCCCTCCCTCCTATCCTCCCTCCCTCCTTCCTTCCTTCATTCCTTCCTTCCTTCCTTCTCTACCTCCCTTTTTCCCTTCCTCCCTTCCTTTCTTTCTTTCTTTCTTTCTTTCTTCTTTCTCTTCCTTCCTTCCTTCCGTCCTTCCGTCCTTCCTTCCTTCCTTCCCTCCCTCCCTCCCTCCCTCCCTCCCTCCCTCCCTCCCTCCCTCCCTCCCTTCCTCCCTCCCTCCCATCCTCCCTCCCTCCCTCCCTCCCTCCCTCCCTCCTTCCCTCCCTCCCTCCTTCCCTCCCTCCCTCCCTCCTATCCTCCCTCCCTCCTTCCTTCATTCCTTCCTTCCTTTCTTCCTTCTCTCCCTCCCTTTATCCCTTCCTGCCTGCCTGCCTTCCTTTTTTTCTTTCTTTCTTTCTTCCCTCCCTTCCTTCCCTCCCTCCCTCCCTCCCTCCCTCCCATCCTCCCTCCCTCCCTCCTTCTCTCCCTCCCTCCCTCCCTCCCTTCCTTCCTTCCTTTCCTTCTTCCTTCTCCACCTCCCTTTTTCCCTTCCTGCCTTTCTTTCTTCCTTCTTTCTTTCTTTCTTCCCTCCCTTCCTTCCTTCCTTCCTTCCCTCCCTCCCTCCCATTCTCCCTCCCTCCCTTCTTCCCTCCCTCCCTCCCTTCTTCCCTCCCTCCCTCCCATTTTGTCCTTCTCAGCCGCCTTCCTACCCTCCCTCCTTTATTACTTCCCTCCCTTCTCCTTCCCTTCCTCCCTCCTTCCCTCTCTCCCTCTCTGCCTCCCACCTTTCTCCTCTCCCTCCCTCCCTCCCTCTGTTCCTCTGTACTTCCCTCCCTTCTTCCCTCTCTCCCTTCGTTCCTTGGTTCCTTGCTTCCCTCCCTCCCTCCTCTTTCTCCCTCCCTCCCTCCCTCCCTCCCTCCCTCCCTCCCTCCCTCCCTCCCTCCCTCCCTCCCTCCTCCCTTCCCACCTTCTCTCCCTCCTGCCCTCATTCTTTCCCTCCCTCCCTCCCTCCCTCCCTCCCTCCCTCCCTCCCTCCCTCCCTCCCTCCCTCCCTCCCTCCCTCCCTCCCTCCCTCAACAATTTCAGATCGTGTTAACTGGTGCTTAATAGCAGATTCCAGATCTGTGATGGCAACGTTCATTGCAACTTCCCTCTCACGGACATTTCTCTTTCCCCTATTTCCGTCTTTTTCTACATTAGAATTTGCCTAATTCAGCAAATTTGCAGTCAGGAATAGACTGACAGGCAGAGAGCGGGGTAGTTTAGGTCTTGAATTGTGTCTGAATCTATAATTTGCCTTTCTCCAGAGGCATTAGATATTATTGGTAACTAATGCTGTGCCTTAGATGAGAGTCATATAATCCTTCATTTCAAACAGAATGTTTTGTTAAACGGAATGATGGTGGACGTGAGAGTGTGGTAGTGGATGTGAGTAGTTTAGGAGAGGTGGCCTAGAAGCTGTCTGAATTCAGCAGTCATAAGAAACCAGTGATATTTTGTTGGTATTTCATTTAATTCAACTTTCATGGATACCGAAATTGTCCTATGGACGACTTGTATGACTACAATGGCAGAAAGAATAAATGACAGATGAGCAAAAGACGATCAATGGTACATAATTCCAGATGGGTTGTACTTAACATAGATGCCATTGTATATGTGTGACTATAGAAACCAAATTAAAACATTATGCATAATGTTCTTTATATGTACACACTTGTGATACAATTATCATAATACCTTTTATATAAGACCTTTTGTTTATTAGATTTTAACTTAGTACAGCACTGATAAAGTTGACATTTCTTATCTCTATACATTACAGGTGAGAAAGTACCCTGCAAACAAGATCTCGGGCAGAACTGGTGCAGTTCTTGAGTCACAACTCGGGATCCCTGGGAGAATTGTGCACGTATCTGGCACGAGAATATGTGAACAGCTTTTGACTGTGTCATATTCTGTGGAATTCCACGTTATTTATATCAAACAGAACTTGGGAATTGAACATTCCCAACTGAGTAGAATCCGGGTAGGTCACAATGGCACAAGAAAGGCATGGGATATTCCCAAGAATTGTGAACATGTCCTTAGTACAATCAGAACTTGGGAATTAAACGTTCGCAACTGGGTAGATTCCAGGTAAGTCACAATTCCCAAGTTCTGATTGTAATAAGGATATGTTCACAATTCTTGGGAATATCTCGGGCCTTTCTAGTGTCATTGTGACCTACCCAGATTCTACCCAGTTGCGAACGTTCAATTCCCGTACCTTTCTCGTGTCATTGTGACCTACCCGGATTCTACCCAGTTGCGAACGTTCAATTCCCAAGTTCTGTTTGGAGGGTAGGAAATGAATTTACCTATACTACAATATATATAATGTGACATGTAACAGTGTAAGGTGTGTGTATATATATATATATATAAATATATATATATATATATACATACATATATATATATATATATATATATATATATATATATATATATATATATATGTATATGTATATATATATAAACATAATAATCACTGCCATAGAAATCAATGCTCCCTAGGCATAACATATTTTGATACAACTTGCTTACATTAAAGATCTTGTTGTGGCTCGGTGCATTGAAGAATGAGATGTGAGGTACATTAATGGTTGTAGACGCTGTAGCTAAGTGATACACTGGCTTTCTGTCTCCTCTATGTCATAAAGGTAAGACTACTTACACCTACCCTCAGCCATCTTTCATTTCTCCACTACCAGCCTGCAATACTACTAATGTGCCCAATTTACCTTTCATATCTGGAGTGAGTTGGCTTTTCATGTAGGTACCTGGGAGCAGTGTTCCACTGACCATCTTTTTATGCATATCCATTGTTTAATCATTTTACTATTCCATTTTTTATGATGCATTATCATGGATGATGTATACAATAAAATACTGCCTTTAGGCTTTATGCATAATGGAGATACTTTCTGCCTAATCATTATTCTGGTAGTCTCTATCCAGATGTCTCTATCCAGCTGTCTCTATCCAGCTGTCTCTATCCAGCTGTCTCTATCTATCTGCACATGTCTCTCTCTGTCTTTGGCCCAGTTCTGAATTATATTTTCTTCAACCGAACTCCAAAATACATCCTACCTGAATCTTCTGAATTGACACACAAATGTCAGCTCCACTCCCTGCTCCCAGGCGCCATGCATGTCCCCCCACCTTATGACCAGCCCTCCTGGCCTGCCACCTCCAGTCATTCCCATGAGTATTACTTGGTGTCTTGGGGTGGGTAGCATGTCACCCTGTAACATTCCCATGTGGAGGGTACATTAATGCATGGTGGGTATAGAGTGACAGGCCCCAAGGTAGAGCTGCTCACTCAGGCTATAGAAGTCATTCATATAGCCGCTCCTATATCTCCACCTCGGCTCCCCTTTTTGGTATCCACATTGGCAATAATATTATACAAGTAGCAATGCAGGTTTTCTGCATACGGCTGCACAGGTCATCATTTCTGCTTTTTTGCTTTAATTTCTTCTGTCCCTACTGATTGTCAGCCTTGCTGTCTTGCAGTCTATTATTTCCCCCTGATTATTCATTCCCTAACTATATCCTTGGCAGTCTTTGCGAAAACTTTTTCATCCCACAGGACATTCTGTCCTGCAAATTCTCAATGTTGAAGGACCGGCTACATTTTTGGAGGACTGGCTAGCCACATATCTGGTGATATCTGCATATTTGGTATAGATGAGTTTTTTTCCATTAGAAATCAGGATAGATGTAGTTTTAAACAGTATATTGACAAACATATTTCAGCTTTAGAAGGCTAACTGAATTCTTCTATTTCAGAAAAGCCCAACATGTGACTGGACATTCGGTTCTGCTACACTTGTGAATCTGCTGGACCGGTGGCATTTTAGAAGGACATTGCCACTGTCCTGCATGTTTTCGCAAAGACTGCCTCGGTGTACTGTGATTAAACTTGTATTTTCTAGTTTGTCGATTATATTTATGCTAAAATATGGCACATATTATACAATATAAGCAGAATGCCATTCAGGTCTTCCTTGCAGTTACAATAGGATAATAAGATGATTTTTATTTCTTCTGTACTGAGAAAAGCTGTATGGGGCATCATATTGGACTTTCGGTCTCCCCGTCTTACCTATACATTGCAATTTGGTTTCTAGTTATTCTCATAATTGCTTCTTTATGCAAATAAAGAGTATAAATTTGTATATGACTTTGCGCTTACCTCTTTCCCCCTACCTTTACTATCACATGTCTTATTAGATCTATTCTACGCAAATTAACTCACTTACTCTTTAATTAATCGTCAATGCCACTTCTTGCTCCTCCTCTCCCCTTGCACCTCCCTTTCTCTTCCTCTCCTCTCCCTTTCCTCTCACCTTCCCCTCCCCAATCTTCCTCTTTTCACTCTTCTCTCCTTGACCCTTTCATTCTCCACTCTGACCCTCTGTTCTCTAATACAAAATTTAACAACCAAACATTGGTTCCCTTTGCTGATCTAGAGCAGATACACTTTGAGGTATCTTCTATGATTGATACCATGCAGTCTATCCATTACACTTCACCCCACCACACACACAGACATGGCTTATCCTATATAAGTAATGTACAGGTTAATGCGGAGGTACAGGATCAGTTTGATGTTACAGGCTGATATCATGTATAATATCCATAACCTGGGTCAGTGCACTCCAACTCACCGACTCAACTGCTATATTTCATATCTGGGTAGGCATATATACATACTGACCGGTGGAAGGAAACAAAGAAAACGTGTAGGTGACAGAACAATATTATTTTCCTAGCTATTTTTTCTTTATATATAATCATTATACTGATATAAGAAAAGAAATGGAAAGAGAAAGAGAGTAGGGTTGAAAACCCAACCACATCTTGACAATGCTGTTTGATCATTCTCTCTTTAATTTAGATGCTTTGACCCTGTGACCTGGTCTTCAACCTTTCTCTGCATTTCTATCCATTTGTCTAGCTGTCTGTCTGTGTCTGGCTGTAGGTCGGTCGGTCGGCCTGTCTGTATGTCTGTCTGATTGTCTGTTTGCCAGCTGTTGCTGTTTGTCTCTTTCTCTAACCCATTCTGCCTATGCCCTATGCTTTTCATTAACATAAGCAAGAGGATAGATGGCAAACAATATCATAATCATATTAGTTTATCCTACACTGAAAACCCAGAGGAAGGTTCCTAGTCATTATGACGACCTAGGTTGTCATAATAACTAATGGGAAGCGCTCTGGAGAATGGTGTATGAATATAGTCTCTAATTAGTTCACCTCCTAACAAGAGGCATCCCTTTCACATATTTGGTTTACTCTTGATTAAACTAAGTAGCTTAACTTGTTATAAATAAGTTGTGTATGGGTGAGAATGATGGCCTTCAAGGTATAGAGACTACTCTGCTCTCTGTCACCAGTTTATATCTCATGATAGATAATTTACTTCAATCAATTTACAATGGGTGGCAGCACGTGACAGGGAATGTTCCATGTCCAACACCCAGATACACCCTGGGTCGTCCCAATGACTACCCGATGGTGTTGAGACTTGTCATTACTGATGACTTTGGGTCTTCAAATTTACAATACCTAAAACAACAACCTTAAGGTAGTCATTCTGACTACCCAATCGATGTGACTACCTAAGGTTGTCATTATGACAACTTTGGTCTATATGGATCAGATATGACTACCTTAGGTCGTCACAATGATGACCCTAGGTCGTCACCTTGACGACCTAGAGTTGTCAGTTTTGATATTGTCAAAATGACGACCCTGGGGTTTTCAGTGTAGCTCTCATGGTCTATTAATTCTCTTTCCCCAATCCTTTTTAACCTTAGAATCCAGCAAATTTGCAGTCAGCAAAAGACTAGTTGGATATAGAGCCGTGTAATTTAGTTCTGCAAATCTGGAGTTTCTAAGAATGGATGCTCTATGGTAACTACTGCTTAGATAATGTCTCCTCTTTAGAGGATTGGTCAAGTTGATGATAATATCATCTGAACAATCTGTACCAATGGCTTATTTCAATATCTGCTGAATCATCACCGATCCAGCACTCATCTATTTATAAGAAAGACAAAAATATGGTTTTTATAGTCCCCCCCCTCCAGAACATTCCATCTAGTGAATAATTAAGTCTGATAATCCTTGGATTAGCCACTGCTACAGGAGTATGTGTTTTATAAAGAATTGAGAAAAAAAGGTCTTTCTATGGCGTACACATCTTTTTTGAGTCGCCTAATATAAGACGGACACTTATTTGAGACCTTATTTCAGTGCTTTAGACCAATTTCAATGTGTCTATTCCTCACATGCTTAATCAAGACTGATGCCCTTTTTATAATTGGCTCGATGTTGCGACGACACAGTATCATATTTCTTGTTAATTATTCCATTGTGATATGTATGTATGCGGCATGAGTGCATTCTTTGAGGTTGTATCACCACCTCTATGTCAGCATGATGCACAAATGCTGTACGAATTATTCCAGCACTGCATTTATATTATGAACACCAAACTATGAGGCATTAAAGCATCCCTAAAGCATTAAAGCAGCATGCTCAGAGTCCACACAGAACATTTCTTTGTACTTTTCTAGTCAACTAACGAGTGACTAGTTAGTGCTGAGTGTAGCTTTAAGCCAGGCCCTCTAAAATGTACCCTCAGTACCATGGATGGTATACTCAAAGGCCCTCATATGCAGCCCAGAACAAGGGCCCACTCTCAGCTGATGGGCTCTGAAACTGGTGCTTTCTGGTAATTTATAACCAAGGAACCTCATTGCACAAGCCCTTATAGTCTCAGAGCCTCAATTTGCAGTCCCAATCACTGGTGGTTTATATGCTGTGCTATTACAAGATATATTATTTCCAAAGTCTGTTGCATGAACTATTCTTCAACGTACAATTCAGTCAGATTTCTAACAGAAGGTTATGATAACGTTATCCCAATCATCGACATAATGAATGTAAATCAATTTCAAATAAACTTACTCTCACACAGGTCGTTTGATATAGCAGAAAGCATCACGTAGGCCTACATCATATTATTTATGCGATATGATTATAGCCACTGGACCATCTACATTCCATAAATAATCCCTTTGCCATAACAACTGCTTGCTATTCTGTAATTTTGGAAGCTGTCGCTATTTGGGGACCTCCATATTGCAACAGATGCAACAGGGAAGTAAAACTGCAGAGAATTGAGGATTTGAGCCATAAACCTACTCTGGCCCCTGCTACAACATCTACTTCCATTACATCCGGACATATCTACGTATTCTGTCAGGTCTGGGAATGCTATATTCACAATATGTGATGAATGTTCTGTACATCTGATGTAACATGAAACGTCCATATAGAGGGACAGAAAGGTCCTAAAAGAGTAATTGAATAATCTATGCAACTGAAGACATCTAACTATTTTTATTCTTTTTGCTTTCTATAAAACTACAGTAGAGGCACCAGATTATAAAGAGTGAAGAATAAACTATGACAAGCCCTGATAGCACATAGTAAGCCACAATGTCCAGCATGAATACTTGGTATAGTGGCATGTCCAGACTTGGGGGTCGCAGATGAGCGCCTCCAAACTGCAGAATCTGGTTCACCCAGAAGACAAACCTCTCTGAGGCAGAAGGCATGCTGTGGACAATAGCAGAACACTTCTTGATGTTCTGTGAGTAAGTGTCATTGTAGATCACCTCAGTCATCATGTCATACAGTTCCTGTGAAGTAACAGTATTCTTGTCCTTTACATGTTTCCCGTATCCGTGTCTCTCCACCCTCTCACCAGCATAGGGTTGGTCACCTAACATGGGTATAACCAGCGACGGAACACCATGATAAACTGCTTCATTTTGGCCATTATTCCCTCCATGTGTGATGAACAGTCTCGTCTTTGGATGACCCAAAAGATCATTCTGTGGCAGCCATTTCTGGAGGAGGACATTGTCCGGTACATTTTCCGCTTTGTCACCAAGGTCATATTGTACAACAGCCTTCAATTGGAGTCGACCTAGTGCCTTGAATACTTTCTCTCCTATTATCTGCCAGTTAAAATGGACAGCCTTATAGCTTCCAAAACTCATAACAATAATCCCATGTTTAGCATCATTCACAAACTTTTCAATGTGAGGTAGCAGAGGCTGAGGGGGTGACGCTGTAGATGCACCAAGGAACTGGTAGTTTGGCATTGAGACACGAGGATAGTCCAAGCACATGTTTTCATAATTCAATAGAAACATTTCAGACTGTTTGATGACTTGTGCGAATGTGATTTTTGGTTTGCTTCCTGCATACTTTTCCATATGAGATTCACTAAGTATTACAGAATCAGGATTGTTGTACACAGCGATCCAGGTCCTGAGGTTGTGTAGCCTTTGCCAAAAAGTCATCTTATTTGAAAAGTGGGTCTCAAGTTCAGGCTCGATTGATGGCATCGCTGTTACCCCTGCCACCCAGGACGTGAGTCCAAAGCCCTGTATAGTTATGAAGCGGATGTCAAATTTATATGGTATCATAAACATGCATGTATAGCGACGCGCACCCTCAACAACTGCCAGGTCAAACTGTTGGTCCTTGATATTTCCAATTATCCGTTCATTTGTCATTACTTCATCACAATACCTTCCATGAAATGGTAGAATTTTTGCTATGAAATCATATGTTATGGACTGTCCTGGATTATCTTTCATGAACCTCTCAATTTCAAAATAGTAATCTGCTTGCTCCGACACATTGAACAGTAGAGGATGGATTCCACTGTTTCTAACAAGTGGTTCAAATTTTGTCATTGTCAGTGTCCAAACTTCATGGCCGTCTTCAACAAGGGCACTACCAAGTTTAGTTAAGTATATGACATCACTCTTGTGGTTAAAAGGCATGAGAAGGACCTTGGCACTGTGACTGATCTGAATGCCTAACGCCATCACCAAAAGGAACACCGCCACTGATAGCGCCGTGTGTGCTGGCATGCTGACTCAATTCTTGCTGACCCTTTCTGGTTATACAGGTTGGCACAGCTGGAATGTAAAATTTGCATATGGCAAGCCTGGTTTGATTGAAAATTCATTATGTATTTAACGTGATTAGAGCCAAGAGTGCACTGAAATCCCAGGGCCACTAAAAACTCATCGCCTGGGATGAGTTTGAGGGTCATCAGCCACCAGATGAGTCAACTATTCAAAGCGGAGTAGTCAGCATCATCATAGCGATGAACCAATCTAATCCACATCGAGGACCCAAACTCATCAGGGGCAGACCTCATCAGAGTGCATGTACAGGTCCTGGGGGGGCCACTCTCACATTTATGGATACCATGTGCGTACATCACCATAAAGTTCATATTTCTGGCCAAAAAACCTACCACTTTTTCCCCAAAGTGGCCCATAATTAACCCCTATTGGGGCCCGGTCGGACCCGCCAATGTGATCAAAAAAGGACCTCCTTCCTGTTACTCTGTGTGTCATGGTTACTATAGAACATATAGAGAGTGCCCCCCCTGGGGTACAGGTGTACTAGACCAGGGTCCCAGTTCACCAGGCCTACAACCACTCCACACTACACACAGACCCACAAAGAGCAGTGGTAAGTAAATGTCCAATATCTGTTTAAATACTCCAACCCCAACCATGGTTTATTGGCATCTCTCTGACATATTGGGGCTATAGAAATCTGATGGGGATAGGCATACATATATGTACATGTGTACACCTGTTGTAGTAAGATAGACCTGTGCTATTATAGAAGGTATGTGGAGAGCACTCCTGGCCAAGGTATGAAATTAGCCCCCTCCCCTGACTGTAGTACTACTAGACCTGTGGTGGTGGGCAGTGTGTGCCCACAGCAGGCTGACCACTTAGTAGGAACAGTGGACCACACACTGTGATATGCTTGCAGACAGGAAGAGACACAGGAGGATAGGTAAGGATACAAGGGTTCAGGGAGGGAGAAGAAGAGGCAGGGAGACAAGAGACACAGGCAAGTATATGGAGGGATCCCTGCAAACAAGATCTCGGGCAGAACTCGTGCGGTTCTTGAGTCACAACTCGGGATCCCTGGGAGAATTGTGCACGTATCTCGCATGAGAATATGTGAACAGCTTTTGACTGTGTCATATTCTGTGGAATTCCACGTTATTTATATCAAACAGAACTTGGGAATTGAACGTTCGCAATGGAGTAGAATCCGGGTAGGTCACAATGACACAAGAAAGGCACGAGATATTCCCAAGAATTGTGAACATGTCCTTCGTACAATCAAAACTTGGGAATTGAACGTTCGCAACTGGGTAGAATCCGGGTAGGTCACAATGACACAAGAAAGGCACGGGAATTGAACGTTCGCAACTGGGTAGAATTCTACCCAGTTGCGAACGTTCCCTTCCCAAGTTTTGATTGTAATAAGGATGTGTTCACAATTCTTGGGAATATCTCGTGCCTTTCTTGTGTCATTATGACCTACCCGGATTCAACCCAGTTTCGAACGTTCAATTCCCATACCTTTCTTGTGTCATTGTGACCTACCCGGATTCTACCCAGTTGCGAACGTTCAATTCCCAAGTTCTGTTTGGAGGGATGCATCAGGTAAGCACCATGGAAGTAGGAAGGTAGCAAGCAGGTGGTGTGAGGGTGGTAGGTAGGTATGAGTATATTGGAGTGAGGGTGGGTTCTGTATAGTTCACAGTCCTCCCAGGTCTACTACTACATTGTACCTATTCTGTGTGTGTGTGTGTCTCTCTCTCTCTCTCTCTTTGCCTTTCTCTGTCACTCTGTGTCTGCCAGTATATCTACCCCTTAGGGATTGGGGGATTAAAGGAGGGAGGGAGGAAGGGAGGGAGGGAGGGAAGGAAGGAGGGAGGGAGGGAGGGAGGGAGGGAGGGAAGGAGGGAGGGAGAGAAGGAGGGAGGGAGGGAGGGAGGGAGGGAGAAAGCGAGGAAGAAAGCAAGGGGAAAAGAGACAGAGGGCGGGAGGGAGGGCAGTAGGGAAGGTAGGAAGGAAGGAAGGAAGGAAGGAAGGAAGGAAGGAAGGAAGGAAGGAAGGAAGGAAGGAAGGAAGGAAGGAAGGAAGGAAGGAAGGAAAGAAGGAAGGAGGGGCCTGGGAGGGAAGGAGCGGGGGCAGGAGGGATGGTGGGAAGGAGAGAGGCAGGGAGGGGATTCATCTGACTTATTGTCTCACCCGCTAAATATGTAATATTGATAACCTATTGACATACACCTTATTCACTTGTTACAGGAGACTCAGACCTGCCGCCAGCAGCCAAGACCCATTCCAATGCTCCAGGACGTGACCCCTATAGCCACCAGGCCACAGCTCAAGCCACCAGGGGCCTCTATCTGCCTAAAGTGATGCATCCTAGAAATATCACCAAAATGATGACTACAACCCTCAAACCCCCCTCCCGGAATAATAAAAAAATACCCCAAAGTACTCAAATTGATGATTATAACTCATCGTTTTGATGAGTTGATAATTAGAACCTCATCATAATGATGAGGTAAACTCATCGCCTAATGTACCTGAATTGATGATTATAACTCATCGTTTTGAAGAGCTGAAAATTAGAACCTCATCATAATGATGAGGCAAACTCATCACTGAACGTAGCAAAATTGATGATACTGAACTCATCATTTTGATAACAAGATCACGTGTCGAGTAGTATTTTCTATTGACAGTATGATGTCAATTGATATAATCATTACTCATACCAACTATTAAAAAAGCAGTTGTATTGTTGGTGTAGGTTTGGTAATAACAAAAATATGTATAGTTAACATAAATATCAATATAAACTGCATTAATGATATCTTGATATATTTAATAGACCCTTACCCGTACGACTTCCAATCCTGTAAGAAACTTCCTATGTTATATACATCAACTGACACAATGAGCCACTGGCCAGTATTATTATAAAGTGTTATTTTTCCTATCTTATCTGATGTCCTAAATATAGAGTAGTCAGATTAGGACATCTGTATTTACTTTTGTAATTCTTTTTTATCTGTACTATACTGCAGCCTAGTTTAGGTCAAGTAGTGTTCATTTCAATATGTGGTATTACACAGGTCTATATATTTTTACTGTTGAACGACACACTTGATTGGCCATGAATTATGTGTATTTCATGTGTATAATTTAAAGGCAAGTATAGAGACCCGATGATGCCCAGGAGTATATCATATATCTTATACTATAGACTGTTTCGCTTTTTGAAATATAGTTATTTGAGCCTTATGTCTCAAATGGTTGTAATTATGCATAAAATGTTCTCCTGTGGTACAAGCAACAAAGGTCGAACTGGCCAACTGACTAGACGCCACTCATTTTACCTGTAATCCTAAAACTCATTTAATCTTAATGATTCCCCCCTTTTCTCAAGATGGCACCACCATCATTCCATCCTTTAGGGGTATTTGGGTTCGGTTATAGTTCTGTTCAGTTTCATAAAGGAAAAAGAAGAAAGAAGAGAGAAAGAAAAAGGGGGTAAGCCTTGATGTATCATGTCATCACCAAAATGCTGAAACATTAAAAGGCAGCCTGTAATCCATATATCCCAGTAGCACAGCCCGACATGTGAAGGGTCTACATCTAGTCTACTTCTCAGCAGCAACTGAACCGGAAGTAAACAGCTCAGGAGCTGCTTACCACCAGATAACCCATCATTTGACCTTGACCCACATGTCAAGGTGAAGGTCACCGCCCTGAAGGTCAGGTGAGTTATCGACACACCACTGTGGGTATCGGGTGATATGCTCAGGGGAGGGGAGGGAGTCGCTCGTGGAGAGGGTGAAGGGCAAGGAATAGCTCAGGGCGGAGGAGCGGCTCAGGGCGGGGGGAGTCATTCAGGAAAGGTCTACACTTAGATAGGGGCAGCCCCTTAATATCATGTGTCTTAGGTACTAAGATACGTTAATTATCTAATTTGCACCCCATATAATTATTTGGACTGGTAGTATTGTCCAATACTACCAATCCAAATGTGGAATGATCCACGGGCTCTAGGGCTTCAATGTGATATTCCAAAGTTTATATTGTAGTGCCCCTACCTCCTCCCCAAAACTCCACTCTACACTCGGTCCTCCCCCTTTCTCCCTCTCCCCCTTCTATTCCCCCATTCATCCCTCTTTCCCTGACACCCTTTCTACTCTCTATCTTAACCGTCGTACATCTACATCTTTCTGGTGTTGGTTCTGGTCAATTACTTATAACTAACTACTAACCCCTGAATAACAGTCTCCTCTCCCCCTCCCCCACCCAGTAACCTGCTCCTCCCACGCCTCCCTCCACCCCCACCCCTACAACATGTTAGTCTTTCATCACGCGGCTGTCATACCTTCACGCTACATGTCAGTGTCACAGGGGGCACATGGAGTGTAATATATAAAGTTACCTTCACCCTTATCATACAGAGGAAATAGGGGGATATTGTAAGGGGTACTACAGGGCCTTGATGGGTTGACTGCAGCACCATAGTAAAGGTAGCAGCGGCAGAGGGGAAAACTATTTATTTTGGAATCTGCGAAATGGAATATTGATGCAGGCCACACTGTGGTCCTTTAATTTCCCCAGGATGTGTCGTATTCATATGGTTGGTGTCATAATATATTGCAGTGGACCCTGTTGCAGACTTACATTGAAGACCTACATTGTAGACCTAAATTTGCATTTAGTTTTGTTTATGAGCAGTTCATTTTTTTAAATCTAAGTGTATGCTAGAATGTCATAAATAATATTAATTTATTATTGGATGAAGTGGGGGGGGGGGGGGCAACATGGCCGTCTATTGAGTGTAACCAGTTATGATACAATACAAACAGCCTCCTTCTCCTTATCATGTATGTTAATAGATGTCTGATAATACAGCCACACACTGACCCCACACACACTGTAGGCTCTAACCTAACACCGTTAAAGTCAGATACCAATGCTGTATATTAATATGAGGCTGTCTCATGTTTCATCCCTCTGACCTTGGCTTGGAGCTACTTTATGACCTTGGTATTGGAGATGTTGTTGTATTGTGGCCCTACAAAGCGGAGGATAGGCTTTTCCCTTTTTTTACTAGGTATTTAGAACCTTGGGGGCTACCATCTTGGATTTTAAGCCCCCAATTCCATCTTGGATTCTTGCTTTCGACGTTTCTTTCCCCTATATAGAACAAATAGTGGTTCAAATAATTGTCAAAGCTGTACACAGGCAGCATCATAATACGATATGGGGTTCGACCATTCTGTTTGCCTTTTTTATTTGTTATACCTTTGTTTTAATATCTTGCTTTCTTGTTTCCCCTCCCATTCCCTCCACTTTCTTGATTTGTTTCCACTACCCATTTTGTGAGTTCCCTCACAGCTCGTTCTGCCACTTTTACTTTTATCTGCCCTTTTTCACACTAGTCTACATGTACATTGGTCTCTGTCTACAACGATATGAAATATATAACAGAGGAGTGCAAGTAGGTGAGTTGGAGTGCACTGACCCGGGTTATGGATGGTAGGTGTGATATCAGCCTGTAACATCAAACTATCTGATCCTGTACCTCTGCATTAACCTGTACATTACTTATAGGGGGAAGGATGTGTTGAGGGTGTAAGGTGCGGGGGTTAGTATCAATCATAGATACATACCTCAAAGTACACCTGTGCCTAGTTTAGATCTGCTCAGGGAACCAGTGTTGGGGAGAGGCTGAGGAAGTAGCAAAATTATGTAGACAGGGTGGAAAATGTGTCTGATCCAATGAGAAGTGATGGGTGAGCTAATCCATGGGTAGTGAACAGGGCTTTTGCTAAAGTGGCAGTGGGGGTAGGGGGATTTCACCTAGCTTAGTGTATTGGAGTATGCCATGTCAAAAGGTTTAAAAGTAAAAATTTGAGGGAGGGGGATTGAGAATTTTGAAGATAGAAGAGCCACAGTAAGAAGACTTCATTACTTTTGATTTATTTGAATTGAAATAAAGTATTATTTAAAATGAATATTTATTAATTGATAGGAACAACCATTTGAGCAGCCAAGCAGGATGGATGCTTCCTATAGGGGTGTATGGAACATCAACATGACGTGGCTGGTCACATATTGGTATACATCATCCTGAGTGAGCAGCTATAGATACCTGGGGGCCTGTCACTCTATATACCCACCATGCATTAATGCCCCCCACCCCCAAGCCAACATAGGAGTATGTCAGGGTGATATTCCATGGAGCCACCCCAGACACCACCACCTTATAGATGTATTACTCATGGGGACTGAGTCAGTGGGATTAAAGGGTTGGGGGGGGGGGGGGTCATGGGGGTTGGAGGCATGCAGGAAGTAAGGCAAAGATCAGAGGCAGTGGGCATTTGGTGTGTCAATCCAGTACTGGAGGTGGAAGGTGATGTGATTGATGGTTCATATGTAGAAGGTCAAGATCATAAACTAAAGTGATGGGTCACCATATGTAGACAGCTGGCTATATACAGATATGAGACAGAAATGAGATACAGAGACATTGATATCAAAGACATGCAGGCTGTGTACAACATTAATGGTTGGATAATAATGGTTGGATCATAATGGTTTAGACATGTTCTCCCCTCTAAATATGATGATATATAAAACCGATACGAAGTCTGGTAACTTTGTATGGATTGTTATTGTAGTGTTTTCTTACATTTGGTAACAGGAGTTGTGTCTTGGCATCAGAGAAAGTTAGGTACAGGTATTGGTAAGCCATTTAACATAGGGTAAAGTTGGGGCTGACGTAGGTATAAGGAGTCTGGCCTGCGCGCATGGTATAGAGGAGATATGATGGAGGGAGAGGAGACAGACGGCCAATGTATCACTTAGCTACAGCGTGTCCAACCATTAATGTTCCTCGTATCTCATTCTTCTCAACTATGCAAGCAGTGGCAATATGTTTTATTACAGTAAGCGGCATCAAGACGTTTTATGACAGGATACCACATCAGACTTCTGTGGTTGCAGTATTATATATATTATTTGGTAGATACATAATTTTATATATCATGCATCTTTTTATATGGATAATGCCATGGATACATAAATATCATGCCTTCTTTTATACATTCTGTTGGCTAAGTGTCATGTGCATGGGAAATTACAGTATATCAAACTGTTACTAAAACGTGATAGGTCATATGATATAAGAGTACAAGTCTAAAAACTTGAAACACATAAAAGTATCATTCTGACAGTAATGGGGATTAGATATATTTTTGATATGTACCATGTAACATTGCGGTTGCAGTGGTCTTTTGCAGAGAAATCTTAATTATGGACAACATGCAGACCGCTCTTTAATCAATTAAAATCTAATTAAGAACCCATGTGCTGCCCTACATGGGAAATGCTACAGTGTCCCTCCTATACTCTTATCAACATAAAACAACCAAATGATAATTGAAATTACTTTCTCGATGCAGAACACTGTCTGATTTAATGGTTCTTTTTGGAAATGCTTCCCAAAGTCATTGATCCAACATTATGCCTTTATATACAATGCCGCTATAAGTATTACCTTCTCTGAGAAATGCATGATAGGAAATTGCTTAATGAGAAGTGAAAAAACGGCGTATACAGATTGCTCGTCTCTTTGATTTGTCCTATTCCTGCAGTAATGGTGCTTTGTAATTTCACAGTTGGGACAATAGGGTTGCACACTTACAATTAAACCTTAATGGCATTTGTATGTTACTGTCATTTCCTCTACGCCTCAGCCTTTGTGTCTATGCTATAGTACTGTAGCAACAAGGCTGTTGTAGGGTGCCATCTTGTCCCCCTATAATGCTGTAGCATGTTAACACCCAGTGTAGTTTGCCGCCTTGTCTCCCTATAGCATTGAACATGTCAGCCTCTGTAAGCCGCCATCTTGAAATTGAAAAGCTTATTTACCCTGGAAAATACAAGGGATCTCTCCTATATTACGCACTCTCCAGCTGGTCATTCATTGTAACATGGCAGAGGCGATCCTGCAAGATGGTACCCACCTTCCCTTTGTAACAGGAGTTTGTTGCTGAAACATACATTGAAAGATGGTATATCAGCTAATAGACTTCCCAAACCCAATGCCATGCAGTATAAACACATAGGGAGTTTTAGTGTCGACCTACAGTAAAAGATATTGCACTGCATGTGCTTATCTTATAGACTAAGACACTGCCAATAATCTTAAAAGTTAGGGAAGACATATGGGATAGGATATACAATAGGAATATGATAAGACTAAAAAATCTCCAAACATTTAGCTGACACACCATCTTTAATGCTGCAACGGTCCATTACACCAAATGCAGGAACCCACTATCATCATCAAAAAGGGACAGATCGAATGACCTGTGAACATATTACTATGAATTATAATATTGCTCATAGAAATGATTAGCGGTGAAAACTTAAGGTTCTTAATCAGGTCCTCGGATGTGAATATAAATATTGAAGTTACATTTGCTGAAACAATGACCTTGTATCAAGGTCACTATAGTGCTAAGGCAAAAAAAATAAAAGGTGTTTCATGCAACATTGTCCAAAAAGCAAAAGTAGGCAAGTCTAATTTTGTCTTTCTTCCTGACCAAAAAATAATTAGATCTTGCAAAAATATGACCTTTTTTACAAAGAAAAATCAGGAAGTTCTAAGCGCTAGGGTCGGCCCTATTTTTGAATCTTGGGTCGGGTTGCCTGAAGCTCACCTCTTTTTGGCCTAATGAAAGAATAAAGCTTTGCTTTTATTATCATCCCAAATGGAATGGTAGGAATTCAGGATTAATGATGATCAACCCTACCTCGCATCAATAGAGATTGTGCTGATTGCAGATACTTGACTGTTCCCCTGATCTAAAGATGGGACATATTATACAAGCAGGACGTCCCCTGATGCCATCTAATCACTGAGCAATCCATATAAGCATTTATTCCTGGAAACTCCCAATTCGCAGAACCAAATTACCCTGCCCTCCGCCAAACAGTCTCCTGTCGACTGCAGATTTGCTGGACTATAGGCATATTTTTCCTGAAGGCAAAAATAGAGTTGCGAAAAGAGGAAAGAGGAAATTCCGTGGGATAGGAGCTCACATGAATGTTGGCATCACAGAATGAGCCACTGAGTACAGCATAGCATGATTCCGCATTGACTGGTTTTGAGTGGTTTTGAGTGGTTAAGGGCTCTAAACAGGTTTGTACAAATTAACACATATGCATGGATTATTTGACACAGATATGTTGAGACTATATACAAATTGTACACCAAATTGATCATATTTAATGTTTCTATCAAATTAGATCCATTTTGGAAGGTTTAATAAGCCATAGGGTGCAAATGGAACAAAAGCGTTCTTTTTTTCTTAAAACAGCATTATGGGATGGAAAAAGAACACTAATAATTTTTGATAACTGGAGATTAATCTAGGGGTCATTCCCTGGGGACTTTTTCTTTCTTTTAGCTATATCTCAATTATTAAGCTCTACAGAGCTGTTCAAAGTAGCATAGTCACTTGAAAATGGTTGAAAATTGTTGAAAACAGGCGAAAATAGGGGAAAATAGGGGATTTTGGCCATTTTTCATGAAAAATCATCAATTTTCAAGTAACTATGCTACTTTGACCTTTTCTTTCTTTTAGCTATATCTCAATTATTAAGCTCTACAGAGAGCCTTTAATGACTCGTATGACTGCTTTAGACTAGTATGTTAGAGCGAAGTTGAAATGTCCTTTGCCTGAACTGTGTGTTGTGTAGGAAGATGGGGGTGAGCGGGTTGAGGGAGGTCAAGTGAGAGGGGGTGTTAGAGTATGTGATGCTAAAGTCGACACAGTAGGCGTATAGGATACCTAACTTAGGATTCTGGTCACATCCCTCTAGTCAGGAAAGTTATATAGAAAACCGTTTTAGCCTAAGTTAGAGGGGGACTGAAGGAGTCACTGGGGTGAGAACTAGTTCTATAAAATATAGCCTTCAGCAGGGAAACCAGAAAGGGATGGCTGGATTCATGCCTTAGGCCAAAAAAAAGTTTGTTTCAGGTAACATGGCAAAAAAAATGAAAGTACTAGCCGGCCCCTCCAAAAACCCTAAGATTCACCAAAAAAGGGTGAAAATACAAAAATTTCTTCAAAAAACCATTTTTTTTGGCCTTATTCAGCGTCAGCAAAATGGCACCATTAAACCATTAGGCTGCTCTTAAAGGGTTGAAGGTCTCTACATACAGAACTTCAGGACCTTTACCACGTAGACAAAGTAAGGAACATCCTAAGTCTGTCAACATCTCCTCATAGCCACTTATTTATTACACAAATTGCCTTATTTCTATCATTGTAGTGGCATAAACATTTGCCCAGTCTGTTTATGCCACCAACCCTTTGTTATGGCAGAGTGCACACAATAAAAGTTTCAGATAACAAGTGTGGACGGAGATTAACGGTATATTTGTACAAGGAGTTCTTAGTAATAGGGATGTTGATGCAGCATTTAGAAGTACAAAGATAAAATTATAAACAAAATATAAGTCAACATATCCAGGGTGTCAGTTTTATGCTCAATTTAAGACTTTTGGAGTGCACGTTATAAGTCCATCCATTGAAAATACACTGAAAAATACTGTACCTGTACCCATGGCACCCTCTAATTTGTCTCTTATTGTCCATCAAGAAAATTTTATTGTATCCTGTCCTCCAAATATGATACTTTACTTACCTTTGGAACACATTTGAGTAGCATTTAAAATATGGAAAAAATCGGACCATGTCACTTTAAGGCAACATGCCATCCTTATAGAGTATCATTCTTGACAGAACAGCCAAAGCACACATACTGCCGGACCCACTATCGGACATGAGGTTATATAAGGAGAGACGTATCTCTGAAGTAGCAATCAAATAATCACTCAACAGTATAACCAGTCAGATTATAATCGATCATGGATTTTAGATTCTCTCTAATTTGATTATAAATGTCCTTGCATAAAATACAGACGTCTTTGATCAAGTTAATATTCTAAATGTAAGCTGATAATACTAGTTACTAGGTTTATACAATTAGTGCTATCTTGATTTCTACTCAGAGTCAGAGTTAGACCCAGTGTCAGAGTTAGTGGCCATTTAGCAACATACTCAGAAAGGTCAGCGTCATTGTCGCTAAAACCACCCAGAGTCGTTTTAGCGACAATGACGCTGACATTTCTGAGTGTGAATATGGCCTTTGTGAATACATTTATATTGTAGTTGCCTGCATGAATATCCGAAAGTACACCCTTCCCTGCATATGTATAGCCAGTTTGTTACTTTTTCCAGACACAAAATGACGGTTTTTACCTTAAGGCACCTGGCTTTGGTGATGGTCTTTAAGCTGGGGATAAATGGACTATGAAAGCAAACCAATCAAGCCCCACATATGTCCAAAGGCTTGCAAACTGTATAAGGTGCCAATTGCAATCTTGCCTATCTGGGATTTCGATAACATTGTGGACTTTGATGGAAATAATGATATGAACAACTTTCCCTCATCAGTATCATAAGCTGCCTATTTCATGTTACATTGATAGGAGGCCTCAGATTTCCAATTAATCAGAAATTTGACAGCAGGCACACATGTCTGACTGATGTAACAAAACGTCATGGGTGAAATATAAATAACTTTGACTCGGATTATTATTATTTTCTAGATTAGAATTCTTTGCAGACTTTGAAATGTCAATGTGCTGGACTGTAGGTTCAGACACATTCTCAAATCTCTTCAATTATTGTATATTGTAGGGGTTGGTTTAATAGTCTATCATTCACCCCCAGACTCTGCTGATGGAATCTATACGGATATTGTGTGGAGCGCAACCATTTTGTATGAGCCTATCTTCAAAAGTCGTATCATACTTATATCATATTGCGGAATATATGATACCATTTCCCCAAAAAACCTTCTTTGATCTTTAACACAGCGTTAATTTTTTCATTGAAAAGAAGTGATATTTGTTTGACCCCCCACCTCCTGCCTTAGAGGCGTTTGGCTCCCTGCAGTTTTCAAATAAATTAAAAAAAATTATAGTTATATTGTGAGCATATTTTGATGAACATCTTATCAAGAGACATGACGTCATGTGGCGCCATGGGACATTATATCACCTTTGAATCATGTACTGTATTTTAGAAAATCACTTTGTGAAATAAAATACTTTCATAAATTCAATTTATTCATACTTGGGATGAATGATCACCAGTGGCCTGTGTTGCTACAAGTCCAGTTCAAAATCATTCAGCCCCCAACCCGATGTTGTTAATATTACCAATCTCGGATGCTGGCTGCATCATGAAAACCCATATAATGTGTGCCATGGATCACATCAAACAAAAAATAAGTGGTACTATCAGGACCAGTAACTATAGTTATGAAATGTGTGTATGTATGACCTCCAACACCCATCCACTCATTGCCAACACTACATAAGCTATATGATATGTAGAACCAGCTAAGGCCAAGGCTATTCATGTTAGGGTCTGTGTGATTCACCTATACACCTTAATGACTCATAATGATCAAAAGGGAGTGATGTGCTGTGTGGGTATATGAGTGGGCCTGGTTCCCTTAACCCTTTAAGGACGACATGTTGCCTCAAAGTAGCATTTGCCGTCATGATGCACCAACGCAGTGCCGGCTATAGTAAGTCGTCAGCTTTGCAATGATGCATCATGGTGCCCCATCGGGAGGAGAGCAACCCAGCAGGGCCAGCATGCTACATGAATGTAGCACTGGATGAGTCACTCCCCAGGGCTGCGCTGATGTATCATGACAACAGGGGGGTTATATCACATTGAAATATTGTGGTATCCTTAAAGGGTTAACCAGGGTAAGAGGTATAACATATCAAGGACAGAGTGGCAGTTGGAAGCTGTTGGGGTGGGAGAGACGGCCTTTGATATATCAACTCTCAGCATTTGTCGTAGTAAGCAGACCCTGAACTGTTGTCATCAAATGTGTAGGGAAATTACCAAAGGGAATTGTCATCTATGTTTAATAGTGCTCTGTCTCTCTCTCTCTCTTAGCTTAAGATCCCCAGTGGCTGGGTCATGGCCAACGGCATTTGGCATTATGAATACAATATCTGAGATCAGGGTTGGAACAAGATGCATTGTAGTGATAACTATTACCTTTTGCTTTTTTCACATGGCAGGTCATACATGCCACATACTAATTTTAGCCTACATACATTTTAATATGTTCCATCACTGCGCACAATGTTATCCCAAGGAGTGAGAAAATATCAGGTTGTGGGTTTTGGGCGAATCACACTGTTCCCTTTATAGAACCTAAACGTGTACATCACTTGCCATATACTACTGCCTCCAATATTACTACTGTATGCTAAACCCCTCTATCCCAGCCTCTTCCCCACCCCGTCCCCTCTCTCCCCTCTGTGGGTCTTCCCAACCCTACCACCTACTACTTTAACTGCCCACCAGGCTGCTTCCCTGTAGTTCATCTTTCAAATCCTTTCTATTCTGTAGTCTGTCCTCTCGTCTCGTATAGTGCATGTTCATTCGGCCAGTTTCCATCACGGGCGGGGCTGCCTTATTTGGTTATAGGCCATTCAGGTGCAGTGTTGAGTGCTTTTGGAATCAGTCCTAAAATCACCCCCAGTCCTCTGTGTTTTAGCTTGGGATGTACCCAATACACTCAGTGCATACATATTACAGAGATAAATGCCTCTGAAAATCCAATTCTAAGATACAGGTTATTGACCTGAATTAATCCTTGAGTATAGGATTAACAATAGAATAGAAAGGATGCCCCATACACCACCATACAAAACATCCTTTTTGCTTGGCTGTTAATTCTTTTGAAAACATGTGATCTACTAGATGAGAGGATAGGTAAGTAGGGAGATTTGGGCACCCCAAGTGCAGCAGCATTTCACTGTTCAAATAATCACAATTTGGTTCACACAAAGTGTTTCCCTCCTCCACCCTCTCCCTTCTAATATTGACTGTGGATGGTTTCATCCTGGGACAGTATGGTGGCAATAGCCATCTAGCTTATATATGTCATTTTGTCAAGCCTAGGCCAGGCGGAGAAGCGAATTCCCTGCTTTCTAAGATGGCATCAGATATAGCCTGTCAGATCATTGTGTATATAGTGATGGATGTAGTACAAGATGGCGCCGGGTACCCTGTACAATCCAGGCAGGTCCTTGTATGCCCTCTGGTGGATGCAAGAGAGAACTAGGACAAGATGGCGCCAGGTACTCTGTAACAGACCTCTAATCGGGTCCTTGTATGCCCAATGGTGGGTGTAAGAGAGAACTAGTTCAAGATGGTGCAGGGTACACTGTAACAGACATCTAGTCAGACCCATGTGTGCCCTACGCTGGATATAAGAGAGAACTATATCCAAGATGGCGCCAGATACCCTGTAACAGACCTCCTGTCAAGCCCCATGTGTGCCCTCTGGTATGTGTTAAACAGAGCTCCCACTGACAACCATTGACCACCCCCTCCCTGCTATTGTTGAACACCCCCTACTCCTCCATCATCCACCAATCCCTCCTTCACTATTGATCGCTGTCTCTCCCACCCCTTCCGTTTCCTCAGCCCGAAGGATCCTCATTTTCCGGTCGACCACCCCGATTGATAAGTCCGCTAGGGCGGCGCTGTCGTCAGCCGTGTGCAGAGACGCCACTCGGAACAAATTGATTTTGACAAGCTAAACAAATCAAACATGTAATAGTCTGGGAAGTGGGTGGTGCAAAAACGTATATGACAATAACAATAGAAGAAAAAATCTTGGAGGAAATGGTAATCATTAGAAAAAAGGGATACTTTTCAATGTGGGTGTAAATCCATAGAAAGAAATTGGAGAAACAAGGATTTTTTGTGGAAAATGGGTATGAAAGAGGATAATTCAGAATAAGTGGTGTGCCCCCTTTCACACATACCCAGGGTGCATCTGGGTCGTCACGTGATCAGGGTGCTAGCAGGGAGTGCCTTGAACCGGAAGTGATACCCCGGTGGCCGCTGGGAGGCGCTGGAGTGGCTAACCTTATTTCCGGATCCTCCCTTACAACTACTTCCTGTCTGTGAGGGCTTTATTATTTCTCCACCCAGACGGAGCGCACCCTAGCTAACACACTCACACTCTGCCACCCACCGTCTCCCCCCAACCCACCCCCCCCCAATACTTTGTCACACACCCTACTGTCTGGTCTCATGACGCCCTTATTTCCAATACTACATCAGTCTAATATATTTCATTTTTACTAGAAGATTTTTGCTATAACTGCTGATATTCCCAGTGGGTCGTATTTTACATTTGGATATATATATTTTGTTTAAAAAAAGACGGGATATAAACGATGATTTGGACATATCTTTGCAGGCCTATATAATTTTGGGTGATATTGAACAGACTCAGAGTGCACAGTTGAACCTGGTATTACACTCTGGAAAGTCCCCGCAAATCATAGAGCCTTATGCTAAATGCTTTTGAGAGTGTCTAATCGCTTCCAGTCAGCTTCGCACCTATATATACCATTGCTACTATGCCCTAGAACACTGAACAATGACGTTGGTCGATTAGTTACCTTTACTATCGTCTGCGCGTATTCCAGTTAGATAGTTATTGAAGGGAATCTCCCTCAGTGAGGGTTAAATTGGTTAGGGTTTGGAGATTTTGTATGTTGATTTGAGAATTGCAGACTCAGCAGGACTAAAATCGGACATACGTCATGTTCCAACTACTGTGGTTTCCTGATCTAAAGTCAGCTCTCCTAAGGTACCAACCTTACAACCTTAAAGCAACACTTTAAGCGCCTCAACCGATTAGAAAAACAAATCTATTCTTAGACGAGCTGATTTGGGAAAAGAAGATATGTTAGCACGAGCCTCACCTTGTTTTCTCCACCATCTATTGATTCCCTCACCCCTCCCAATGCCTGCACAGACATCTCCCTGCTTCTGGAGTCCTCTCAGCTTCTCTCGACTCCTTCTACAATTCTACAGAAACTTTTTGTCTCTTATGTTACTTTTTATCAAACCTGCACAACTCCTCTATCTGTATAACTGGCTCCCTTTGAATCAGAGAATGCACTGACTCTTGACTTGTCCTAACTGTCTCCATCGTACCACTGTGTTCTGTCTGAGATCTAGAGGGTCCCTATTGTCTGAGGTTTCCGTTTGTAAAAGGAGGCAGAAGACGACCTGTAGCCCCCCCCCCCTCCCCCCAACACACACACATTGTGCCTCTTGTACAGGACAAGAGAAGGTTCCCAAATGATAGAACTGGTTTTGGGACAGGTCCTAAAGGTTGTAAGCCTAATGTTCCGTTATATCAAAGCCATATACAAAAGAGCATGCCGAGTATAAAACCATTGCCTCTCGTTAATTGCATTCTGTCAGACAGGTATGACGTCAACTACTTTGACTTTAGTAAGTACATATATATTCTATGGCTGAAGTTGTGATATACCGTATCAAAGGCTTTGGCAAAATCATTGTGCCATCACTGATAATTATGTCTACGATTTTTTATGTGTAATAACACGTGTGTGCATGTGTTGTAAGTATTGGACAATGAATAGTCATGCCACTCAGGACTGGACAGAGTATAGCCACCAGTGGCTCCACCTGGGCCCCCACCTCTCACGGCCCGGGGAGCACTGGTCAGTGGTCAGCGGACAGCGAAGCAGCCATGCAGCATTGACTCTCATTCGTTTAAAAATCTTTAATTTTCTTACTTCGTTTTGTTATGTTAAATAAAGGGCGGTGACTTATATTTGACACTCAGGCCCGAGATGCAAACCTATATATATCAGCTTCGTCTCGTCTCCTCTTTCATATAAGTTCAATACAAAATCAGTGCCACCCTTGTGTATCCACGTAAGACATCAAATACTCAGGGAGTGGTCATTTCTTAACAACTGTGGAGGAGGGGAGGCTAGCTGGGTGACATCGGGGGGGGGGGGGGGCAAAATAATTAGACCCCTTGGAGGGGGAGGCGATTTGGAGCCTACTTGAGGGGGGTATCAAAAGAATTCCACCCCTTTTTAGTGAAAATGACTGTATGTTACATATATGTTTGCCATACCCCTATATGCTTGATGCTATATCTAGACACTAAGGGTCAGCATAATGCACCAATGTAGATCCGAAGACTTCGCCGGAGAGTTACTCGCTTGCACAGCATTGGTGCATCATGACGCCCTTAAAGGTTATCAGACGCTGGCTGTCGCTTGCTATGACGGGTATGACAGGGAAAACACTGGTGCCTCTTGATAAGCTGTCCACACGCTGCACTTTGATGTGATGAGGCGGCGTCGTCGATAAAGTATGTTTGCAGAAATAATGTCCTCAAGTGTCGCCCAGATTGCAGCTACATTTCATAAGAGGAGCTGCTCGGTAACACAGAGAGAGATGGAGAGAGAGAGAAAGGGAGAGAGAGAGAGAGAGAGAGAGAGAGAGAGAGCTCCAAGGGCGAGCAGCTCGCCAACAGAAGGGGAGCAGCTCTTTGTAGAGGACAAGGCAAACTTATAATATATATATATATATATATATATATATATATATATATATATATATATATATATATATATTTTATATATTTTTATATTGCATTCCAGATAATCAAGGTCCCATATACTAAATCAATATTTCGTTTATTGACCTTTCCCAAATCCACATCCTCATGGTGGTTAGCAAAAGACTACTCCCTTTCGTGTTGCACTGTTGCAGAGGGGTATGGAAGAGAGGGGTCTCTAGTACTGTTGAAGAGGCTAGAATAGTGCAGCCACATGCTCACTGAGGCACACAATGACAGAAGGTGGAGAGATAGATGAGGGTGGAGCTTTGGGGAGCTTGGGGGGGGGGGGGCTGAAATAGTTATATAGAGTTGGAGAGTTACACACATTGCAATTGTATCCACAGCAGTGATTCCAAAAACACTTTCTAAGAGAAGGAGAGGGACAAAGGGACAGAGAAACATAGACAGACAGGGACAGACAGAGAGGGGAGGGATAGTACAGAAATAGAAGTGTAGCAGAGACTAAAAATATATCAGGCAATCCACCACATTTAAAATACATAGACATCTGCAAACCTAGATCTGGGAATTATCTCCTCATCCCCCTCAGAGCCAACATACCTCTTGTGCCACTCTTATCTCCCTCTTGTCATCCCCTTGTCCCCCTCCCTCCCTCTCCCCTCCCCACTCTAACATCCTCCCCTTATTGTCTATGTCAGCGCAGGATGACTCAGCCTACAAACGCCTCATTTCCCTACCCATCACATATAGCCGCCAAACTTCCCACAAATAAAGTCGTCAAACTTTCTGTATTATCAGACATCCTTCCCTCTCACGACTTAGACATACATACCCCTCTATAGCGGCTCATCCACTATAGAGACATTCGGTCATCATCACTGAGCCCAGAGTGAAAAGAAGGACAGTGTCTGATATAACGAGAATAGTCATTTTGGCATATGCTATACACATTTTACGCATTAGAAATATATATTCTCCAACTTTGTTAAGTGAAAACCACTCGCTTACTGTCAAGCGGCCGAAAACAGCAAAGTAAGTTCAGCAATTAATGGTTGATAATTTCACTTATTTTACTGCAGAAAATATTTGGGTACTAGAAATGTTCATCACTGAGTGGAATGACTACTTAACATACAGCTTCCTAACTTTCTGCTGGACCAACTCTCCTGCTGATTTCCTCTACACTTGAGTGGGTAGAACATATTGACATATATGTCTGAGACATCCGCCGTCGGAGCGCTGAATACTTTTTACAAGGACATACACGTCTCATGCTGTTTTGCATCCTCTGATGGTGCGTGCAATCAGTATAGGGACATATGCGGGTTAAAAACAGACTGCCTCATAAAGGTTGCTGTATTATTGAAATGTTTGACTATATAGTTATCAGCAGGAAGGTCACTAAAATAAATTTAAGATGTGACATTTACTTGTCATCTGTTAATCGGAAAATGTGCTTTTAATATATAATAATGTATTAATGTAAGGTATGAATTTATACTTTGAAGGAAGGCGTACTTATTATTATACACATTAATTCAAATCAATTATTCCTCAACCCTGTAGAAGTGAAATAAATAATATTGAATCTCCGAATTAGTTGTTCTCTAGGGATGGTTTTCCTATCCATAGCCTAGGCATATATTTAATCTATAAAAATAAAATAAAACATGAAGGGCCATGAGAAACATCTAGGGCCTGCTCGTCGAAAATACGTAGAGAATGTGTTATAACAATTAGAATCCTAACAATAACATTATCTCCTAAATCAATGGTGTCTATGATATTAGGCAAAGGAACTTTGGCAATATCAGTAGACATGGAATTAGCCTGGAAAATATGCCAGTCGTCCATATATTATAAAGGATCGATGTAGTAGACATATGTCCCAGGTCTTTCATAAAATCAGTATACATTGTGATTAAATCAAATAGAGAGCACATTAATCCATAATTGTGTTATATCATGCAGAGATGTTTCTTATAATTCCAACACACACAGACAAAGACAGTTCACACAGAAGGAGTTATGAAGATGGATGAAGAGAAATATAGGGAGTAATAAATAGGCAGGCAGACAGCCAAACAAAAACATAAGCACACACAAATAGCAATGGGGCAGATATGAATTTTAGCATGATTAAAACTTTTTAAAAACATCAATGTCGCTGCAATGGTATTTTTCCTTACTTTTTTATAAGTACCATTATAGGTTCCTCAAGCGAGGGACACCATTAATTTAATGGTTAGCGTGGGGAAAAAAAAAATTGAAAAAGATTTTCATTTAATAGGGAAAGTATTTTCCAAACCTAAATTATTGTTTCTCTGAAAGGGAACAGGTGCAAATAAATTAAGCATAAAGGAGAATTGCCTGACCTGCATTTCCCCTCAGCCAATCACAAGGGAGTATGTGTATCACATGACCTGGGAAAGCCAAAGTGTGGCAAAATCGAACCTACCTGTGTCATTCGGAATGTAGTGTTGGGACTTTGTGCCTCGTCCACCGAACTCCCATCAATGTCGCTGCAATGTATATAGTCCATGAGCTACTGGCACCCCTCGTGCACCCCCCCCCCCCCACAACTCACCCCATAGCATTTTTTTTGGTCCTTAGGGTCCCTAGAACAAGATTTTCTTAGTGAAAACTTCCAATTTGCGAGTTCAAACTCCGATGTTTCTGTGCCTCTGCCACAGCCAATTTTCAATTCTGATGCACGTAACAGCCATCAATCAGTAGGAAATTATGTTATCTTTAAGATGAGCCCCTTACCTTAGATATCTTCTGATGGGAAGGTGTTATTACAGTTCAAAGACTGAACATACCTCCAAAATTCTCTGATGTAAAAACAGACCCAAAAGTGGTATGAACCCGCACATGGATAATGAGCCAAAACCGGTAGTGCATCCCAAGATATTCCATGTTAACATCTTGAATCTTGTTCTAGGGACCCTAAGGACCAAAAAGAATGCTATGGGGGTGAGTTGTGGGGGGGGGGGGTGCACGAGGGGTGCCAGTAGTTCATGGACTAATATAAGCCACTACCAATCAACTAACACTCACCTATTTATTTAAAAAAAAACTTCCCAGAGAGCTGATAACACAGCTTGTAAAACGAAAAGCGAAAGCAGGCTATAAATAACCAATCCTAACCCTTCAGAGAATGCAGATGTATACCCCTATATACAGAAAGCTACATTTCAGCGACAACGAAAGACAAATGAAGAAAAACACAGCAGCAAAATACTCCCCCCCCCCAGCCCCAGCTATCTGTTGCTGCCCTTCTGTATTGCTGAACCAGCATGATGAGCCTTTATCTGACAGGTAGGGGTGATTTCTCAGCATCCACTGACATTCACCAGCCCCCCTCTGTCCTCCTGGTGCCATTTACAACAGGCACTTAAGGCCTGGCCTGGGATGGGCAAGATACATGGACACTGTGTGGATGATGGCCACCCGTAACGCGCTTTATCAGCGTTGATGAAAGTCAAGGCTGGTTGGTACATGTACCAAGGGTAGGTTTAGACCTTGTTGGCTTTTGACTTGGAATAACTGGTTCACTATATAGCTGGTAACAAGACACTCACACTGACCTAAAGTTTGAGATGCATTGTAAAAAAATGTACAAAGTACATCTGCTTGACCTGTTTTGACATCAGGAAAATTACACTTTTTCCACCAATGACATTTTTCTGTCTGTAATATGAACACACACTTATGGATACAGATTCATTAATTTCCTGGCTACCGATTTTAATACTACTTTGTCCCTGCTGTTCATTCAAGTTGAACCATTACGGTAGTCAGTGTCCACACAGTGCTGGTGTAGAAGAGGAGTAGAGGAGGGGTAAGTTGGGGGAGTGTTGGAGGCGGATGGTGCTGGTGGGTGTTGGTGGGCTGTCCAGGAGATGATTGGGTTATTGTCTGAGCCTGGAATGTCTCCTCCATGAAGGATCACCTCCAGAACACCACTAAGCTGCCCCCCCCCATCACCAACCCACATTCACCCCCCCCCCCCCCACCCCCACTCCTGCAGGCCTGACCAAGCAACATGTACCTGCTCAGTGAATGAGTGGGTATAGCCCTAAATACTGTAAACATGATTTATTTTGCACTTTACATATTTTTCGCGGATTCTAAAGTAGTAATATTACAACCATATTTCTTAATCAGCGAATCTAGATCCACGCGAAATTGTTCTTTGTTGCAAATCTGCGAAAATTCATATCAGCAAAAATACTACGTTTACAATAATCGTTGTGCCCTGTTCATTCATTCTTCCTCAGATTTCTCTACCTCCTGGCTCGGAGAGAAACAGGACAAATGCTACATAAGCCAATGGGTGCTGTCATTAAGTACATGCCAGACAATGCCAACTATTTGAATTTGATGATTCTTTAATGAAATTATGTTCATAGATATCCTGCAGCCATTATTGGCTTACACCCTATACCCACCTGCCTCCCCTAGCACAAACCCCACCCCCTGGCACCACATGCCCCATATGGCTTCAACTCTCCTGGTACAATAAGTACAGCACAGAGTGTATGTAGTGATATGGTGGCAGACTGGGCAGTGTGCCATCACCCTACACACTGAGTGATCCGGCCGTATTAACAGGTTATACCTGAGGCCAACACGAGTAACTCAGCCAAGAACCACCACCCTGTACTGATGTGCCTTTCATGTAAAACTGAATACTGCTGTGAGCCAGAATGTCTTCACATCATAATGAAAGCTGCTTTTACATACTAGTTGGCAGCCTAGTTTGTCAGATTACCTTTTGGACATGTATATGTGTAAACAAGTGTTATTTAACACAGCGATAATCTTTAGAATGTATTATTCTATGAACACCTGGTTCGTGGTTATTATAAATACATAAAATATATTCAAGTATAAATTTTCACTTTGCCCATCGTGAAGTTTTTTTGAAAGTTGGTGTGGCCCTTCTTGGCCTGTTTGTTATGAAATAATCTCCCTAAATAAACTCACCCGTGCTGCCTATACGCTTAAACATCATACTGGCCCTACGGGTTTGATAAATGCCTGAAGCGTCAGCATGATACATAAATATAGTGCCACCGAGTTACACGTTGGTCCTGCATCGATCGCTGCATCTAATTTGATATTAATCTATCATGCATAGTTTCATCTATTTACATCCATTTATATCAAGCCATCCCTGCAACTCAACTACCAATTCAGCATATTTATTACCAGTCCTTCACCTCAAATTACAGTAACAAAACTACCGAACGACTGAAGTATGTTTGCACCCAAACACACCCATGAACCCTCCATATAGCCTTCATTTTTTTCGTATTCATTCTTCTCTTCCTCTTTAGTTCATTGTACATTATCCTCAGAGCCTGCCATATCATTCTGTGGGTAATTTGACGACCTGCTCCAGCCCCAAGCTTCAATTGCCTTTTTTTCTATTGCAGATACGGATAACAAGACTTGCAGAAGCAGAGTCGCCAATTCAAACAACAAAACTCTCTGCTCTGGCTCTGTTATGGAGGGGACTGGTTGACCCAAGTACAACCATCTCGTTTGCTGGTTTGAAGTATCTTTGAAATGTCTTGTTTACATCAGTGTACGCCGTTATGATGGGTGACTTTGTAAATGTGATGTCAAGTAAATCTTAGTTAATGTTGTGTTATACTATGATATGTACAAGGGCTTATGATTATTTCAAAATGAGCCTTCCAATTATATAATCTTTACTTTTATCACAGGTATTTCTCTCAATGCTATACATGAAGATGTGCAATTGGTTACCTAGAAAAGTAACCCAAAAATACCATGGTACCATCAGGACCCCTACATAGTGCTAGAAGGAGTGAGAAAGAGTAGGAACATGACTAATAATGACTAATATGAGAGGTAGAGGAGATGGGTATGAATAGACCCACTGAAGCAGTCCTTGGTACGATAAGTGCCTGATCAATGCTCTGTACTGCAAGGGGGTGCAGAATACTAGTATATTACTAGGCATGTACCCCCCCTCACACACACACACACACACACACACACCTACACCCGACCATTCCCTCTTCTTTTAAGAGTGTCCACATATGGAGTTTGGGGATGTCGCCTTTAGTGTAGAGTTCATCTAGGACAGTGCTGCTTTGAAAGCACTTACCAATATAGTGCCTTCTGAGTCCAAATGGGTCCCATATTTGGTGTGTTATCGGAGTGGTTATTACGTATTATGTACTAGAAAGAGAGGGGCAGAGAGAGGGAGATAGAGAAAGTAGCGCATCTATGGATAAAACATCTCTAAGAATATGAAAGATGAGCAGCGAATTAATTTGTTACGGACATCTCGAAAATTAGCAATATTGCCCCATTCATAGACGCAATTGAGATGAAAGCTATCTATTACACCTTCAGGTCTAACCCTTTAATGGCAACATAGGGCAATGTACCTGACGACATTATGCATGAATACAGAACTATGTAGGGGAGTTACCAATGCTGCATTGCTGCATCTATACACCCAAGGGTTTAGCTTGATGCACTGATGAAGTAATATATTGCTTACCAGTGGTGCAATGTTGCACCATGCTGACAGGAAGACATTAATCCATAAGGCATTGAAGCATCATGCCACCATTAAATGGTAATGATGCAATCTTGCAGCCTCCCCTGACAAATTGAAATCCAAAATGACTTGATGTCATACACAATAGAGCTAATTATATTTTACAATCTCAAGATGAACACTATTTTACCTGACAACCTCTCTAGCTTTAGCACATGAGGCATTGGCATGTTAATTGCACAGTATACTTACAGATGGTGAAGGACAATGAACTGTTTAATTGCGTGATATGTATGATTTGGACATGTGTGAAGATGAGAGTGTGCGCTGAGAATGGACAGTGGCAGAAGAGTAGGTGGATCGAGGTTGGAGGAAGGTATAGTGAGCTGGACTGGTGTACCACTGTATTTATATATCTTTCCATATTAGACAGCGCCAATGTATATACATGTTTAGTCATAGACATTGCTAAAAGTTGATTTCCATCTTTGGACCTTACAGCTATGTAAAACGCAATACAACAACTCATCAAGCATACTGTCCTGCAGCCTACATTTGCTCAGCACTAAAGTAACCTTTGCACGAGGGCATTTGTTCTGACCACATGCTAGGATTGAACCACCAACCTACTACATGTGTAGCAAGTGCCCTACACTGAAATCCCAGGGCCACTAAAAACTCATCGCCTGGGATGAGTTTGAGGGTCATCAGCCACCAGATGAGTCAACTATTCAAAGCGGAGTAGTCAGCATCATCATAGCGATGAACCAATCTAATCCACATCGAGGACCCAAACTCATCAGGGGCAGACCTCATCAGAGTGCATGTACAGGTCCTGGGGGGGCCACTCTCACATTTATGGATACCATGTGTGTACATCACCCTAAAGTTGATATTTCTAGCCAAAAACACCTATCACTTTTTCCCCAAAGTGGCCCATAATTAACCCCTATTGGGGCCCGGTCGGACCCGCCAATGTGATCCAAAAAGGACCTCCTTCCTGCTACTCTGTGTGTCATGGTTACTATAGAACATGAGAGTGCCCCCCCCCTGGGGTACAGGTGTACTAGACCAGGGTCCCAGTTCCACAGGCCTACAACCACTCCACACTACACACAGACCCACAAAGAGCAGTGGTAAGTACATGTCCAATATCTGCTTAAATACTCCAACCCCAACCACGGTTTATGGGCATCTCTCTGACATATTGGGGCTATAGAAATCTGATGGGGCTAGGCATACATATATGTACATGTGTACACCTGTTGTAGTAAGATAGACCTGTGCTATTATAGAAGGTATGTGGAGAGCACTCCTGGCCAAGGTATGTAATTAGCCCCTCCCCTGACTGTAGAACTACTAGACCTGTGGTGGTGGGCAGTGTGTGCCCACAGCAGGCTGACCACTTAGTAGGAACAGTGGAACACACACTGTGATATGCTTGCAGACAGGCAGAGACACAGGAGGATAGGTAAGGATACAGGGGTTCAGGGAGGGAGAAGAAGAGGTAGGGAGACAAGAGACACAGGCAAGTATATGGAGGGATGCATCAGGTAAGCACCATGGAAGTAGGAAGGTAGCAGGTGGTGTGAAAGTGGTAGGTAGGCATGAGTATATTGGAGTGAGGGTGGGTTCTGTATGGGTCACAGTCCTCCCAGGTGTACTACTACATTGTACCTATTCTGTGTGTGTGTGTGTCTCTCTCTCTCTTTGTCTTTCTCTGTCACTCTGTGTCTGCCAGTATATCTACCCCTTAGGGATTGGGGGATTAAAGGAGGGAGGGAGGAAGGAAGGAAGGGATGGAGGGAGGGAGGGAGGGAGGGAGGGAAGGAGGGAGGGAGGGAGGGAACAGAGGAAGGAATGAGGGCAGGAGGGAGAGAAGGTGGGAAGGGAGGAGGGAGGTAGGGAGGGAGGGAGGGAGAGAGGAAAGGAAGGAAGGATGGGCATGGGAGGAAAGGAGGGAGGGCAGGATGGATGGTGTGAAGGAGAGAGGCACGGAGGGAGGAGAAGAGAGAGTCAGAGGGAGGGAGAGAAAGAGGAATGGAGGGAGAGAAAAAGGGAGGGAGAAAGAGGAGGGAGGGAGGGAAGCAAGGAAGGAAGAAACGAAGGGAGAGAGGGAAGAAGGGAGGGAAGTACAGAGGGACAGAGGGAGGGAGGGAGGGAGAGGAGAAAGGTGGGAGGCAGAGAGGGAGGGAGGGAAGGAGGGAGGAAGGGAAGGAGGAGGGAGGGAAGTAATAAAGGAGGGAGGGTAGGAAGGCGGCTGAGAGGGAAGAAATGGGAGGGAGGGAGGAAGGGAGGGAGGGAGAAAGGGAGGGAGGGAGGGAGGGAGGGAGGGAAGGAAGGAAGGGAGGGAGGGAAGAAAGAAAAGAAAGAAAGAAAGAAAGGAAGAAAGGAAGGCAGGAAGGGAAAAAGGGAGGGAGAGAAGGAAGGAAGGAAGGAAGGAAGGAAGGAGGGAGGGAGGATAGGAGGGAGGGAGGGAGGGAGGGAAGGAGGGAGGGAGGGAGGGAGGATGGGAGGGAGGGAGGGAGGGAGGGAGGCCGGGAGGTAGGGAAGGGAGGATGGAAGGAAGGATGAAAGAAGGAAGAAAGGAAGGAAGGAAGGAAGGAAGGAGGGGCCTGGGAGGGAGGAGAAGAGAGAGTCAGAGGGAGGGAGAGAAAGAGGAATGGAGGGAGTGAAGGAAGGAAGGAGGGAGGAAGGGAAGGAGGAGGGAGGGAAGTAATAAAGGAGGGAGGGAAGGAAGGCGGCTGAGACGGAAGAAGTGAGAGGGAAGAAGGAGAGGGAAGGGAGGGAGGGAGGGAGGGAGGGAGGGAGGGAGGGAGGGAGGGAGGGAGGGAGGGAGGGAGGGAGGGAGGGAGGGAAGGAAGGAAGGAAGAAAGCAAGGAAGAAAGCAAGGGGAAAAGGGAGGGAGGGCGGGAGGGAGGGCGGGAGAGAAGGTAGGAAGGAAGGAAGGAAGGAAGGAAGGAAAGAAGGAAGGAAAGAAGGAAAGAAGGAAGGAGGGGCCTGGGAGGGAAGGAGTGGGGGCAGGAGGGATGGTGGGAAGGAGAGAGGCAGGGAGGGGATTCATCTGACTTATTGTCTTACCCGTTAAATATGTAATATTGATAACCTATTGACATACACCTTTTTCACTTGTTACAGGAGACTCAGACCTGACGCTAGCCACCAAGACCCATTCCAATGTCCAGGACCTGACCCCTATAGCCACCAGGCCACAGCTCAAGCCACCAGGGGCCTCTATCAGCCTAAAGTGATGCATCCTAGAAATATCACCAAAATGATGACTACAACCCTCAACCCCCCTCCCGGAATAATAAAAAAATACCCCAAAGTACTCAAATTGATGATTATAACTCATCGTTTTGATGAGTTGATAATTAGAACCTCATCATAATGATGAGGTAAACTCATCGCCTAATGTACCTGAATTGATGATTATAACTCATCGTTTTGAAGAGCTGAAAATTAGAACCTCATCATAATGATGAGGGCAAACTCATCACTGAACGTAGCAAAATTGATGATACTGAACTCATCATTTTGATAACTAGATCATCAAAATGATGAGGCCAAACTACTCACTGGGGTCTTAATCATTTGATGAGGCAAAACTCATCATTGTGGAGGAGTTTTTGAGTAGTTTGAAGTCACCTGGGGATTTCAGTGTATACCACTAGCCAACCAGTTGCAGTGTTATAAATTGACAGTGCACGATCAGTGGCTCACAAAGAGGGACTATATGAAGAGGAGGTTACTATAACTGTAAGCTCTAAGATAACACATTATGTATACACCACCCTGGCAGTAACAGCCCCCCCCCCTTCCCAACCACACACACACTGTATGCCCTGGGGTATCCCCCAAGGGGCAGGTCCCACTGACAGGCCGGCTTATCACATGGACAGGGGGTATCCCCCAGGGGAGGGGGAGACCTCTGGACCCCCTTCATTGGGACAGAGGTTTTGCTGACATTTGACCTATGTCAACACCTCTCCCACGATGTGCAGCTACATTATCTTAATATAATTGTGAGTAATTCCACATTGTGAGCACAGGGTTATAGAGTACGGTCATATGAAACAACTGTAAAAAAATTCCCGTTGAAATTACGGGGAATCAGTGTAAAATTTTACAGTTTATCACCGCAATGTGATTTACGGTGAGACAGTGTCAAATTCAACACTTTTACACTGAACATCTGTAAACCAGTGCAGTGAAACACCTTATTTTCATTTAGCGTGAATCTCACATTAAATATTTGCGCACCAGGTGGCAGCCTGGGAGATATGGGGACTTTAGTGGAACCTCTCACTTTAAAACGAATCTAAATGTGTTAAAATTACCTGATCAACCACAGCGTCAACCTTGAAGCCTTAGGTACATTATAGATAATAAATATATAATTTCCCTTTCTGTAACAGTGGGAACAAGCAAGGATTGTAAAAACACCCATTTTGTGGTAATTAGAATTATACATATTCACACCACTGTCATAGTTGCTTTGTAACAATCCTAGAGTATCCTTTGCTCATGGATTATACTTGCATATTACTGTGAGGCATTCAATTATGTCTCTTATGGCCTAATATTTACGGGCCTGTAATTAAGTTGATATTATGAAATATGCCAATGAATCAAGAAAAAATGAGAATCATCAATGAATAACAGAGAATCATCATATAATCAGATGAATCGCCGTTAAATGACAAAATTTAGGGGATTGGGAGAATACGGTGACCGTAAAAAAAAACGGTGAAAGCTTGGCATTAATTGATGCCAGTGAACCACCGTATAAATTTTACGGGATATTTCTAAGAGTGAGGGGGAAGTATCAAGAAGCCTTTTGAAGGCATGTATTAGAAAGATATAGGGAGACAGACAAGGAGACAGAGACAGACATGCAAAGATCATGAGAGACAGAGAGGGAGTACAGGAGAAGAAAATGGGCAACTGGACAAATGGAATAGAGGAAGACAAACAGAGGTAGATACCATGTAAAGGGAGATCGGGAGAAGGAGACAGAGAGAGATGCAGATATCCACAGACAGTGAAGTGGTGAGGAGCCCGGGGTGAGGGTTGGGGTGAACTGTGGGTGGCCCCACTCAGCAGGCGCAGGATACACAAATATTTGTCTGTTAGACATCAACCATAAATCATACAAGGGTCACTTGTAAGACAGCTCTACTTACAACTCAACCAACACCATGACTCTCCCTCCTGTAGTCCTGGTTCCCATCGCCTTCGTTCCCGCCATCCCTTTCTCCCTCCCTATCCTCCCTCCGCCCCTTACTCCGCCCCTGCCTACCTCTATAGCCCTCTCCACCTACCTGCTTGCCCCTCTCCCACACCCCATCCTCTTTTTTTCATCCTCTCCAGCGATCCCTCCTTCCCATGTATGCACCCTCTATCCTCCCTCTTTGCCCGTCTCCCACACTTGCTTGCTTCCAGGTGCTCATTCTCACCCATGTCCATGTTTCTTATTCTTTTACTGCTACCCCTCCCCCCTTGCATCCCTGCCACTTTACCCTTTCTCCCGGAAAACGCGAATGTATGAATGTATATGTAAGACAGCAGCAATCCATCATACCAGGCCCAAGGGTCACTTGTAAAACAGATTAACTTCCACCCCTCCCACCTCTTCTCTAGATAACCAGAAGGTAAAACAGATGTAAATTAACACCTAAACCAGGTCCCCCCAGAGCAGGGTTTATGGACCAGGTGATAAGGTGAAGATAAGCTGTAAACCACAGATGGGGATTCATCATGTCTGACGCGTCTTATCAGGAGGGTGATGTAGCAGGAAATCAATGTTATTCTGAAGCGGAAGATACCCTCTTTGTTGCTTACTTCACGGGAAAATCATCCATTACAGCTCAAGCTTATACAAGACAGGCACTTATCCAAGGAATACACTGCAAAAAGGGTGTTTAGATCCTAAACACAATCATAAACACATTACTGCCCCGCTTTTGTCCACACAATATGTTCCTAAACATGTTTAGACCAATAATAAATTTAGCTCAGTGCTTAGACATTTATGTATTTAAAGCAATGTGTTTAAGACAATGAGGTGTTTATAATTCAATAATTTAGCATATTGTTGTGTTTATCTGTCAAGTGTTTAAGGACAAATTTAAGTGGTGTGTCTAGAGATGTAGTTTATCATTTTGTTAAGATATTTATATTTAGATAAATAAATAATTTTATTTCCATATAGAATCTTGAAGAGACTTCTAGCAGACCCCCCCCCTTAGGGTAATATCTGCATCACTATTTCACATAGCTATGGCCTCTACTTTAACATAGACAAAACCTTGAGCCAATACAACAGACCTTCAGGGAAGATAATGCTTTATCAAATCTTAGAGTTCTTGAAAGAGGTGTCTATGTAGCAATTTAAGTTAATTAACTCAGATCTAAGCACCTTTAGATCCACAATAACATTTGAGTGGTTGTAGAAACTACAGTCAACCACAAAGCTGCCATCTGGTATCTGTCTGATATACTATACATGTTTACATCCTAAATACCAATGTTTCATACTGTTTAAATACTAAACATCTAAACATATTCAATATATCTGTTTAGGTGTTTAGAATAAAACAGAACAGAATTCCTGAACAATTTATCAATTTGTTCCAGTGATACACAATATCTGTTATCAACTTGAAAATGTGCATCATTAAATCAAACCATTATAATTATCTTTCTTTGAAACAGGTATATCTTGCAGGAGGACTGCTCCATTGCCTACACCTAGTCTCAGCTGATACTGAGACAGGTGAGAAAACACACACCTGACTGCAGTATAAACCAGGCCCACATGGAGCAGTTAAATACAGACTCAAGTAGAGGGAGATAAGGGCAGAGGGTGGCATTTGGGGAGGATGTAGATAGGGAGGGAAGCTATCCTTGGATGTATATCAGGCCTTTACTTGACCGTTTGATGATGGCATGATACCTCAGTAGGTCTTCATGTTTATTTACTCGCCATGCATGATGCACCAATGCAGCATGGCTCAGTATCTTACCAGCTGCTTCATTAATGCATAATGTGGACCCCTTTGAGTGCATCAAGCTGATATGATTGGAATGATACCAAAACTCGCTGACGTTGCATTCCTGAATCATGCCGACGAACAGGACATAATGTCATACTGACATCCATACAGGGTTAAGGATAGGAGATGGGACACATTCAAATTAGCTACATTAGGGCTTACTGCAGGAGAAACAGATGCTGCCTGTGGGATCGGAAGTGGGAGTATAGCGGAGTACTGTGGTGTGTACTTAGCTATATATTGAACTAATTTAAGATGTGTCGTTCCTGATGGGAGCCAATTTGCCATTGTTCTATCTACTTTCTGATTCTATATGTATTGCAGCGGAGGGTCAACACCACGTGTGCCCGGCTACTTTCCCCAGAGCTACAATTCCCACCATTCCTCTTGTCTTTTAATTTATTCTGTGGCCATTATCAAAAACGCTATTGACAGTTCGAACTGTCAATAGTGGAAAATATTTCTGTTATTGACAGTTCACACTGTCAACAGTGGAAATTATTCCTGTTATTGACAGTTCATCATGCGAACTGTCAATAGTGGAATATTTCTGTCTTATTGACAGTTCCCACTGACATTGGAGTCAAAAAGTCTTTTTTTTTTGGGCAAAAGTTTCTTTTTTTCTGGCAAAAGTGTTTTATTTTGGCAAAAGAGTTTTTTTCACCAAAATCGGTTTAGCCCTCAAAATCGGTTTTGCCCACAAAATCGGTTTTGCCCAAAAAATTAGCTTGGCCCCAAAATCAGTTTTGGACCCAAAATCGGTTTTGGACCCAAAATCGGTTTTGCCCCCAAAATCGGTTTTGCCCCAAAAATCGGGGTTTGCACTTGAAATCGCCTTTTCCACCGAAATGGCCTTTACCACCAAAATCGACTTTTCCACCAAAATCGACTTTTCCACCAAAATCGACTTTTCCACCAAAAATCGACTTTTCCACCAAAATCGACTTTTCCACCAAAATCGACTTTTCCACCAAAATCGAATTTCACCAAAATCGACTTTTCCACCAAAATCGACTTCTCCACCAAAATCGACTTTTCCACCAAAATCGACTTTTCCACCAAAATCACTCTTAGGGTTATGACAGTAATTGTAAGCAACTGTCAATAAGAGAGGAAATTTCCACTATTGACAGTTCGGTCAAGAACTGTCAATAGCGGTATAATTTACCACTATTGACAGTTTGAACTGTCAATAAGAAAAGAATATCCCACTATTGCCAGTGTGAACTGTCAATGATAGGAAGGTTTTCCACTATTGACAGTTCGAAAAGCAAGGTAGGCCAGCTATTGACAGTTCAAACTGTCAATAGTGGAACACTTTCCTTTTATTGACAGTTCAGACTGGCAATAGTGGGATATTTTTTCTCTCATTGACAGTTCAAACTGTCAATACCAGGATATAATTCCCTTATTGACAGATCACACTGGCAATAAGAGATTCATTTTCTCTTATTGCCAGTTCCTTTTTCCAAGTGTCAATAAGAGATTTTTTTCCCTTGTTGACAGTGTGAACTGTCAATAAGGGAATTATATCCTGGTATTGACAGTTCAAACTGTCAATCAGGGAATTTTATTCTGTTATTGACAGTTCGAACTGTCAATAGTCACAGCCTTACATTTACCCTCTCTCCTGTCCATCCCTCCCTTATGCCGTTCCTCGTTTTCTCCTCTCTATATCTTCCTACTGGCGCACTCTATTCCTCCTCTGTCTGCACTTCCCTCGACAATCCTCCTCATTCCTTTACCCTTCTCTATAGTTATAACTCTCCTTTCCCTCTATTTCCCTCCCCTCCCCACCCCACTTCATATCCTTCCCTCCCTCCCAGTCATATCCTTCCTTTCCTGGGCACGCCAAGGGTTAAGGTATAAGCTCTATAACTACTATACCCATCCCATTCCACAACCTCCCCTTAGGATGGCCACACATATATATATAGGGTACGTCCAATCCATCTTCAGAACTGTTGAGTGGAGGTAAAGCACTGGGACACTGGGAGCTAGGGGTATTCTTACAGTGCCTAATAATACCTACCCACTCTCATCTATGGACACAGGGTATTGGCAGAGAGGTCCCAGAGGCCATTTTGTCCTTTTGGCATGACCTTTGCTTTTTTTTCTCTTTTTTTTTTCTTTCTGTTGTTTATTGATGATACAATGATGGCAGTTTGTCATAAATACACTGAAGGTATCGTAGTGGAGAGATGTAAGGATAGTTACATCCATCCCAGAATCAGGAGACAAAGTATTTACTCGTAGACATGGATCGTATTTCATCCGTTTTTCCCAGGAGAGAAAGAGCAACAACTAAATACAAAATGAAATTCAATAGCTTCTATCCAAAGGAGTTTGCCTCCTGAAGATTGTCATCAATTACCTTTCACGCATCACATCCTAACATATATATTGTTTTATACAACTTCACCGATTAGCAATGGCAAAAATTCAGTTTAGAATGCAAGAGTTTAAAGGTGACGGTACGGTAATCTCCTGAACTATCCTAATTCTCCCCTTTGTTGCCACCCACCACCTACTCTCCTCGCTCACTGCAGTGCCCCCTCATTCCTCCATCTTTCTTCTCTTCCATTCTCCGAACTCTCTGTATATCATAACATCCTTTTCCCTCTGTCCCTCCCTCCCACTATGACGACATTCCTAGGCTATAGTACCCAGTTGCTTTCCTCCAGTACCTTCCACCTCTCATCTGCACCTACTTTTCTCTATGCCAAAAGGTCTGACCCATCCCTCCTAAACCAGGCAGAACCTCAACATCCCGTGCGCCCCATGATACACCTTCTTATATCTCTGCCTGTGTCAGTGGGGCGTTTTTATTGTTGATATCGCTCTCTCATACCTTTGCTTATTTCTATTGCCACACTGAAATCCCAGGGCCACTAAAAACTCATCGCCTGGGATGAGTTTGAGGGTCATCAGCCACCAGATGAGTCAACTATTCAAAGCGGAGTAGTCAGCATCATCATAGCGATGAACCAATCTAATCCACATCGAGGACCCAAACTCATCAGGGGCAGACCTCATCAGAGTGCATGTACAGGTCCTGGGGGGGGGGGCACTCTCACATTTATGGATACCATGTGCGTACATCACCCTAAAGTTGATATTTCTGGCCAAAAAAACCTACCACTTTTTCCCCAAAGTGGCCCATAATTAACTCCTATTGGGGCCCGGTCGGACCCGCCAATGTGATCCAAAAAGGACCTGCTTCCTGCTACTCTGTGTGTCATGGTTACTATAGAACATATAGAGAGTGCCCCCCCCCCTTGGGTACAGGTGTACTAGACCAGGGTCCCAGTTCACCAGGCCTACAACCACTCCACACTACACACAGATCCACAAAGAGCAGTGGTAAGTACATGTCCAATATCTGTTTAAATACTCCAACCCCAACCATGGTTTATGGGCATCTCTCTGACATATTGGGGCTATAGAAATCTGATGGGGATAGGCATACATATATGTACATGTGTACACCTGTTGTAGTAAGATAGACCTGTGCTATTATAGAAGGTATGTGGAGAGCACTCCTGGCCAAGGTATGTAATTAGCCCCCTCCCCTGACTGTAGTACTACTAGACCTGTGGTGGTGGGCAGTGTGTGCCCACAGCAGGCTGACCACTTAGTAGGAGCAGTGTAACACACACTGTGCTATGCTTGCAGACAGGCAGAGACACAGGAGGATAGGTAAGGATACAGGGGTTCAGGGAGGGAGAAGAAGAGGCAGGGAGACAAGAGACACAGGCAAGTATATGGAGGGATGCATCAGGTAAGCACCATGGAAGTAGGAAGGTAGCAGGTGGTGTGAGGGTGGTAGGTAGGCATGAGTATAGTGGAGTGAGGGTGGGTTCTGTATAGTTCACAGTCCTCCCAGGTGTCCTACTACATTGTACCTATTCTGTGTGTGTGTGTCTCTCTCTCTCTTTGTCTTTCTCTATCACTCTGTGTCTGCCAGTATATCTACCTCTAAGGGATTGAGGGATTAAGGAAGGGAGAGAGGGAGAAAGGAAGGAAGGAAGGAAGGGATGGAGGGAGGGAGGGAGGGAAGGAGGGAGGGAGGGAGGGAGGGAGGGAGGGAGGGAGGGAAGGAGGGAGGGAGGGAGGGAGGGAGGGAGGGAGGGAAGGGAAGAAAGAAATGAAGAAAGGAACGAAGGGAAAAAAGGGAGGGAGAGAAGGAAGGAAGGAGGGAGGGAGGGAAGAAAGCAAGGAAGGATGGGGAAAAGGGAGGGAGGCTGGGAGGGAGGGAAGGAGGGAAGGAAGGAGGGAGGGAGGGAGGGAGGGAGGGAGGGAGGGAGGGAGGGAGGGATTGAAGAAAGCAAGGAAGGAAGGGGAAAAGGGAGGGAGGCTGGGAGGGAGGGAAGGAGGGAAGGAAGGAAGAAAGGAAGAAAGGAAGGAAGGAAGGAAGGGAGGGAGGCTGGGAGGGAGGGAAGGAGGGGCCTGGGAGGGAGGAGAGTTGGAGGGAGGGAGGGAGAGAAAGAGGAATGGAGGGAGAGAAAAGGGAGGGAGAAAGGGGAGGAGGGGAAGCAAGCAAGCAAGGAAGGAAGGAAGGAGGGGAGAGAGGGAAGAAGGGAGGGAAGTACAGAAAGACAATGGGAGGGAGGGAGAGGAGAAAGGTCGGAGGCAGGGAGGGAAGGAGGGAAGGAGGGAGGAAGGGAAGGAGGAGGAAGGGAAGTAATAAAGGAGGGAGGGAAGGAAGGTGGCTGAGAGGGAAGAAGTGGGAGGGAAGAAGGGGAGGGAAGGGAGGGAGGGAGGGAGGTAGGGAAGGATGGATGGAAGGGAGGCAGGGAGGGTGTGAAGAAAGAAAGGAAGAAAGGAAGGGAAAAGGAAAGAAAGAAGGAAGGGAGGAGGGAGGGAAGACGGGAGGGAGGGAGGGAGGGAGGGAGAGAGGGAGGGAGGGAGGGAGGGAGAGAGGGAGGGAGGGAGGGAGGGAGGGAGGGAGGGAGGGAAGGAAGGAAGAAAGCAAGGAAGGAATGAAGGGGAAAAGGGAGGGCGGGAGGGAGGGAGGGAGGGAGGGAAGGAGGGAAGGAAGGTAGGAAGGAAGGAAGGAAAGAAGGAAGGAAGAAAGGAAGGAGGGACCTTGGAGGGAAGGAGGGGGGCAGGAGGGATGGTGGGAAGGAGAGAGGCAGGGACGGGATTCATATGACTTATTGTCTCACCCGTTGAATATGTAATATTGATAACCTATTGACATGCACCTTTTTCACTTGTTACAGGAGACTCAGACCTGCCGCCAGCTGCCAGGACCTGTCCCAAGCCGCCAAGACCTGACCCCTATAGCCACCAGGCCACAGCCCGAGCCACCATGGGCCTCTATCTGCCTAAAGTGATGCATCCTAGAAATATCACCAAAATGATGACTACCACCCCCAAACCCCCCTCCCTGAATAATAAAAATATACCCCAAACTACTCAAATTGATGATTATAACTCATCGTTTTGATGAGTTAATAATTAGAACCTCATCATAATGATGAGGTAAACTCATCGCTTAATGTACCTGAATTGATGATTATAACTCATCGTTTTGATGAGCAGATAATTAGAACCTCATCATAATGATGAGGCAAACTCATCACTGAACGTAGCAAAATTGATGATACTGAACTCATCATTTTGATGACAAGATCATCAAAATGATGAGGCCAAAGTACTCACTGGGGTCTTAATCATTTGATGAGGCAAAACTCATCATTGTGGAGGAGTTTTTGAGTAGTTTGAAGTCACCTGGGGATTTCAGTGCACGAGAAAGCCACCCAAGTTGAGATAGCACTCCCACCGAGTAATACCTGGCGGTGTCTTCTTCTCCATATGAATGTTTGGAAATAAGTATCCAGAGTAGTATCTTGTATTATCAACCATGAAACGGGCGTACATCTTGCCTGGCCTGTTTCGATCGAGATTCTTTGCACCAATGTGTATTTCAAATGGATAATATATCCGGATCAATGCATCCTTTGATTGAAATATGTCATTAATTCATGTGGAGAAGGCTAGTTTTAAGTCACATCATGAGTTATATAACATGATAAATCAATAATCGTATCGTTAGGATATCAATTTGCTAACCTATTATCAATTAGGTTCCTATAGTTATCTGTAATGAGGACTCAACAAGGACTCAACAATGTCCATCATTTGCAATTAAAATACAGGGACTATTTTGTGTGGCGGGGCTTGGGATGTACATGTGATAAGGTAAGGAGCAAACGTAGTTATCACTCCTCCCCAGTATCACTATCTGTCAATGAGCATCTGACATTGTGACAGAGAGGTAGTGGTAGAAGATAACCAAAGTATTCAAATGCCTGGAGAGTGTTATAGCTTTTGAGATGCCGTATATTTTTTCTGGGATAGGTAGTTGGTATCAGAGGTATGATTAGAGGGGTGGTACCTGCCACCAGCACTAAACATACGACCGGAAGTTCACATCGGGGGGCAACTCACTTCCGTTTAATCCAGCAATAGGGTGAAGGGTACGCTGTGTAGATGTGTGGGCATTTATTTTTCTCATATTTGGGCTGGGGTAAAGTTTCATTGGTAATTACATCTGTAAATCAGTCCTGTCATTTTTCATGTAAGCCAGATGTACTAGCTGCTACACTGGTACATGTATGTGTCAAATGTACCACTGTCATCTTTATCTTGGCATTCAAGGAATGCATGGAGAAACACAAATCCTTTTTCTCTGTTTAGGCCAAATTCTTTGTTTTTATCTTTTTCTCTCTCTATATATATGCTCCCCTTTCTCTGTCTGCCATTTCTCCTTTCCTGTTCTCTTCTCGCCTTTCTTTTGTTGCTTCCTTATCTCTTTTTCCCCATTTCATAATGTGTATTACACAAGGGACCGATTTTAGCTCCTACCTTTCTCCTAGCTATAACAAGTTCCGCAATGTTTTATAATGAAGATCAAATAAATTGTTAAAACACCAAAAGCTGCCCGAAAACATAACCTCACTTCCCATCCCAATTATCACACAATAAAATGATTGCAAACACTACATCCCTAAATACCAGCTCCCCTGCCTTTCCGGCATTCTGTAGCCTCGTTTTGGATGGCAGCCATCTTGGATGCGTCTCATGACCGGGCGCTGGCAGCCAATCACATCCTCTGTGACAAAAAGGTCAGCACTTCTCTCGCCGGCTGTGATAGGGCAAGTATACTTGTAATTTCCTCAGGCAGAGGGCCAGGAGTAGGATTGAGGAGTAGTAAGGTGGATGTAGGAGGAGTTGGCAGAATTTAGGAGAGTGATGTCAGTGGTAGGTTTTTTTTTTTGATAGCTTTATCATTTTATTCTAACTCATCTTGCATGAGTGGATCACTCTAAAGTTTCTTTACATAAATCCTGCTTATCATAGTTCGACAAGCTTTCCTGATTCCTCAATGTGTTTTGTTGTTTATATGAACATGTATCATCGTATATTTGTAAGAAAATGGACAATTACTATCAAAAACAGTTTTGGTCTTTCCTGGCTCAATCTATGCTTATCATATTCGACAAGACATAGTACTCTCCTAGACCATATGTCACTTTATAAACCATACTGCTTTGTCTAAAAAAGGCATCACTTAATATTTAAAGTAACAAGAGAGTTAGAACAGTATGAAGGGCTGCTTTTAAGCCTTGCAGCTTATCTATATGCAGCAGCCGTACCCGGTGTAAATATCATTACCTACGTAGCCTTTAGTGGCTCTCATACAACACTCGTATGTACTACATTCCATGTACTTTGCAATTCAATATATCATTTTCACTGTGTTTTATGATCTTTGATACCCTTCCAATCACTGTAATAATATCATACGTTCATGAGGTGTGGAATAGTTTACTCTGGATCTTTATAAAAATATTAGTAGAGGGGAGGGATAGAAAGAGTGATTTAGACTAGGATTGCATTCTTAGGCCTGTTTAAAAATAAGAATTTTGCTATTTCCAATTTGAATTTGTCGAGAGTTTCAACTGTTCTGTCTTCTATCTCTAAATCATTCCAGACTATAGCTAAAGTGTGTTCTAAACTTCTCGTATATGCACAACCATGAGCCGTATGATATTTCAGGAGTGGGCCATCCCATGCCCTAGTTCTTAAATTTCTATTGTCCCTGTGTTTAGTTTTTCTGCTCCTTATATATGCCTCTTTGAGCTGATGTGCATACATCCTATCTTCCAGCATGTTCAATTTGGCATCAGCATGAACGTCATATGTAGGCTTCAGATAGTCTGCTCTTTGTGCAACTTTGAGGCCTCTGTTTTGTACCCTTTGCCTTTTCTTTAATAAATCCTTTTTTACACCCGCGAATAATATGTCTCCATATTCTAATATGGGTAATATATAAGCCTTGTACAATAATATAGCTGTTTGAACATCAATAAAGGCATTAAGTCTTGCCATCTGATATATTCTGTAAGATGCTGTCTTTAACTGGCCAGTCACAAATTTATCATAAGATAAAGCACAATCTAGTGTAACACCCAAATATTTGTATTGTTCAACCTCAAATATTGTCTCTTGATTTATTTGTAATCTACAGTTGTTCCAGTGTGTCTTGCCCGAAAAACACATAAATTTGTTTTTTTTACTATTTATGGTTAACCTATTTGCCCGGCACCACTTGTAATAAAGTTCTAAATCCTCTTGCATTTTAACATTAACCTCCCTTTGACTATTACCACTTATGTACAATACTGTATCGTCAGCGTATAACAAAACTTTGCTGTGTTTACAAATGTGTTCAATTTCATTAACATACAATAAAAACAATAAAGGTCCCAAAATAGAACCTTGTGGGACGCCACATACTATGTTTGAACTATCAGATTTAGTACCATTGGCCAAAGTACATTGCTTTCTCCCCGTTAAATAATTTTTCAACCAAATACCTGCTTTTCCCACAATTCCATATCGATCACACTTTCTTAATAAAATACGGTGGTCAACAGTATCGAAGGCCTTTTTAAGATCTATAAATACTGCCAAGGTGTTTCTCCCTACATTCCTCTCCCTTAAAATATCATCTGTTAAAGTACCAATAGTTTGAATTGTGGAATGATTTTTTCGATAGCCTCCTTGTATTTCTGTCAAAATGTTATTGGCATCTAAGTACTGTGAAATATTTCTATGAACAATCTTTTCTAAAATTTTGGAAGGTAGGGGAAGTAATGAAATAGGTCTATAATTTTCTACTAGTGTAAGATTTCCATCCTTAGGGATTGGGACTATTGTGGCCTGTTTCCACCCATCCGGGATTACTTGTGTATCTAAAGAACTTTTTAATAAATGAGTTAACTGCTTACTTAAGAACTCAAAAGCATCTTTCATCACCCTACTATTGACTGCATGAAAACCCGATGATTTATGAGTTTTAATACCCGTAACAAGTTTAACTACCTCTTCCTCTGTTGTTACAAACTCTTCCAATTTGCTATCAACTTCAGGGAAAATTGGGTTCCATACTGTGTCATTGTCCCTAGACAATTTAGGTCCAATTTCTGTGAAATAGTTGTTTATTTCTGCAGCAACCTTATCTTGCTTAAGCAGATCTCCAGTTTGTGAACAAGCTAACATTATCAACCTGCTATCCTTTTTACTTGGTAACAGGTCGTTGATTTCTCTCCAAAACTCCTTGGGGTTATTTCTATGCTCGTCCAGTTTATTTCTAATAAATTTACCCTTAGTTTTAAGAACCAACTTGGAGGACTTGTTTCTCTCTTTGTTGGCTTCCTTTAAAGCATTATAGTTCTTTGACTTTTTGGCCTTTGTCACAATCCTGTCCTTCTCTTTCAGGTCAGTGAGCAGTTCATTGCTTAACCATTCCTTTTTATTAGTTTTAACCTTATATTTTGTCCAGGGACACAGTACGTCTAGAACATGTACTATTCTAGTGTAAATAATATCCCATAGGACTTCTACATCATTTGTATTATAAAATACATTCCAATTAAATACTCTTAAAGCCTTAACTAGGTTTCCTTTGGAATAACTCTTCATCCTTCTACAATCTATAAACTCTTTGTTTATTTTTTTTACCCTTTCAACCCCCGAGGTGACATACACCATGTCATGATCGCTCGGTCCAAATTGGATAGTTCCAGCTTCCTCAATAGTTTCTACATTGGTATATATGAGATCGAGACAAGTTTGGCTTTTGGCATACCTTGTCGGTATACTTATGTAATTTAATAGGCCAAAGCCCATCATCCCTTGCCTTAACTGTGTTGCGTCATCATTGTCAGCCTCTAACATATTTACATTCATGTCTCCCAGTATGTACACTTCATACCTTTGCAGCCTTGTAAATCTGGTTAAAATTTCTTTCATTTTTGTCCAGAATATTGTGAAGTCACCCTTAGGGGGTCTATAAATGTTGAGAACAAGAATATTTCTTTTTAATTCCCTTTTGATAACTATTGGCAACAATTCTAGGTCCTTTGAACTGATCACCGTGACTTCTTGGCATCCTACCACAACATATTCATTTTTTACGTAAGTTAATAAACCCCCAGCCTTCTTTAATTTACCATCTTCATACCATGTTCTATCAGACCTCACAGTTTGGAATCCCTCTAAACTAAAGTTACCTGTAAGATTTTTTTCTTCTAACCATGATTCTGAACAAGTAATAACATCAAAGGCACTATTATCAAACATGATTTTGAAATCCTCATCACAGTTCCTTATACTTCTCAGATTTAAATGTGAAATGTGAAAACCCCAATCTGTTCTGAAACCCCCGACATCTTTATGGAACTTAGTCATTTGTATTGCTCACTTCCCAGCTAAACCGTCTTCCCCGTCCCTCCCCAATGGAACATTTTAAGTTATCCACACTTGATGATGATGATGAAAATTTATAAAAAAATATGTTATAAAAAAATTTGGCAGTGAAAACTGCATTCATGTTGTTATGACTCGTTTGTAACCAATATAGTCACACAGCATTATGGCTCCTTTTATAACAACTTTTCAATATAACTTAATCCTAATGTAACAGTAAAGCTCCCATAAAAGAGGGTAGTAAAAGTAACAGCACTAGTAGAGTGACAACAGTGACTATACCTTTTTGTTGCACTTGTATCGTGTGGATGTGTATTACCGCTTATTAATGGTGTTTAGGCATGTTTGATTTGTTTGGTGTTTTGACCGACTTATAACATAACTTTGAACACAACTCTTGCGGTTTAAACTACAAACTTATCAAATCTCCTCAGACAAAACTTCCCTTATCATAGTCGACAAGTGTAAAGTATGTCCTCGGCTCTGCCTGACCATGATAACACAGGTTTTATGGCTTATAACCATGTAACTCAATTTTGTTCTTGGTAGCATTTATATGTTTTGACAGGATCATGGCTATGAGCGGTATCAATTTACTATTGAAGTGAAGCCCGTCTTCCAGGAATTTTCTATACTCGTGGCGTCTCCCTACAGAGTTCTTGTTGGTATGAACTATCCTGCTCACCCACGGGGTGCCTGTTTTGCCGATCTTGTTGAGAGTGTTTATGCAGGAATTGATTCTCCATATGCCATTGTTCATAATTTCTTGTCGCAATTCAGTCGCATTGGTACACGTGCGATTTAATTGTGATCCTATGATTGGACACAATATCACTCGTTGGCCCTCATCAATCAAGGGTTGTCCACAATTTAGGGCTCGTTGTGACTGGTACAGGGATTCTGCCGTGGCGTATAAAATGCCCTTGTACATCAGGTCCACCTTGTAGAAATTGGAGAGGAATGACGCAGGCCCTTGGAAAGCAACTCCGTCTTTGACAGCTCTGGTTTTACAATCGCTCAGCCTGTGTCCCTCAGGTAGGGATTCCAGCTCGTTGTAGTTGTACCTTGCATTACCAACTATCAGACTCATGCCCCTTTGCAGTGCCTCACCCCCGTTTGCCCTGATGAAACCAGCCAGTTGTCTCATGTCGCGTTGTTTTCTTTGGTCCATGGGAGTCAAGTCGTCGTTGATATAGGTACGTAGCCATCTGTCCTTGCCCTTGAGGTGTTTCAGCCCCTTGAAGATTTCGATCTTTTGTCCCATGTTGTTAAGCTTCAACATTATCGGTCTGGGTCTGGGGTCCGTCCTGTTTGGCCTGCCAATCCTGTAAATTGACAAGGTCTCCTTGTGGTTGTACCCCACCTGCAATTCCTTAAGTAGGTCATCAACCTGTTGGACCGTGTTATCATTGTCATTTTCTGGGACTCCTGTCAGGATGAGGTTGCATGCTCTTTTTTCACGCTCCATTTCCGACACCCTTTCTTCCAAGTGCTCGATGGTCTTGTCTTGCCTAGCCTGAAGGGCGTAAATCTTGCCCAAGTCTAAGTCGAGTAGCTTAAACTTTTTTTTCTGTTTGGTGACTTTCCGTTCCAGCTCATCAGTTTTCTTATGAAGTGACTCAGAATTCTTTCCAAGTGTCTCCATTTGTCCCTGTAGTGATACGACAACTTCTGCTAGCTTCAGCAAGTCTACATCACTTGCCTTCTTTGGGACTTTGAACTTCACGCTGGGAGTCGCCATCCTTCAATTATCGCCCACTGAGCTGACACCTCCGATGAATATCTAGGTATTTACCCAGTTTGCTCGATATTTATAAGATTTCTTTTCTCACCAACGTGTTCTTTATGTATTGTTGTTACTCCTTGTGTACCATTGTATCCCAATTCTGTCCAATAGTCTCGTAATTTAACTTAATATGCGCCGCTGCGGAGAGCCACGTCGTGCTACGTCGAATTCATAACACAGGGTAGGGCTGTTTAAGTGGCAATCATCTGGAGCTCTCTAACTACACTTGGGTTCTCTTATTATGGCACATATTACGAGGGACTTCATATGGAGAGCAAGTCAACTCCTTTAAATGTTTGTTTTAATCCACTGTTTTGATCATACTGTTTTACTAGTGTAAGGCCCGGATCCCATATCCGAGGCATATCAAAAGCAAAATCTGAATAAAATTGTCGCTAGATCTTAGTAGGCCTACACTATACTGAATGTTAAAAAACAGGATGGTAATCATCTTAAGAATATATTTGAATTCAGCCTGGACGTGTCTTAATAAATCAGCATGGCTATAGGATCTACACTGACCAGACAGTGTCTGACATAAACGTCCAAATGTGAATTATTGTGGGAAAACATCTCCTGCTGTCCATGCAGCTATACTGACTTATCAAAGAAAATGAGGGGGAAGTGTGAGAAAGCAACTTCTTGGTGAATTACTGAAAGGGATGGTTAAGACATTGATTAGATGGATTGGTATAAGGGTGGTGAGTTATACCCGTTGGTGAGCTCATTTTGACCACCTCAAAGTTTATTAATTTATTTGCATTTTATCTCATATTCCAGTGGTTTATCATCTTCCCTCTTTTCCATATTTTTATAAAAATAACTCTTTTAAAACAAACATACACACAGAAAAGTAAAGGAGTCGCCACAACTCTGACAGCCAGAGTCACAGTTTGTCTCCCACGTGACACCTGAAGAGAAGAGTCGAATGAGTTTGACTCTCCATTCCTGAAGAGTCAACAGCAGTTGACCCATCAACAGAGGAGGAGTCAAAATTGAATACATGAGTGCATGCAGGTCAGGTGGATGTTTATGCCAGGGTAGAGTGGAGGCAACAGGTGTATATAATTAGTGGGCAGGCCAGGTAGGGCCTGTTCTGAGGTGAGGTTATTGCCCAAGACAGGTCAATAACAACACTGAAATCCCCAGGTGACTTCAAACTACTCGAAAACTCCTCCGCAATGACGAGTTTTGCCTCATCAAATGATTAAGACCCCAGTGAGTAGTTTGGCCTCATCATTTTGATGATCTTGTTATCAAAAATGATGAGTTCAGTATCATCAATTTTGCTACGTTCAGTGATGAGTTTGCCTCATCATTATGATGAGGTTCTAATTTTCAGCTCATCAAAACGATGAGTTATAATCATCAATTCAGGTACATTAGGCGATGAGTTTACCTCATCATTATGATGAGGTTCTAATTATTAACTCATCAAAACGATGAGTTATAATCATCAATTTGAGTACTTTGGGGTATTTTTTTATTATTCCGGGAGGGGGGTTTGAGGGTTGTAGTCATCATTTTGGTGATATTTCTAGGATGCATCACTTTAGGCAGATAGAGGCCCCTGGCGGCTTGGGCTGTGGCCTGGTGGCTATAGGGGTCAGGTCCTGGAGCATTGGAACGGGTCTTGGCGGCTGGCGGCAGGTCTGAGTCTCCTGTAACAAGTGAAAAAGGTGTATGTCAATAGGTTATCAATATTACATATTTAGCGGGTGAGACAATAAGTCAGATGAATCCCCTCCCTGCCTCTCTCCTTCCCACCATCCCTCCTGCCCCCGCTCCTTCCCTCCCAGGCCCCTCCTTCCTTCTTTCCTTCCTTCCTTCCTTCCTTCCTTCCTTCCTTCCTTCCTTCCTACCTTCCCTCCCACCCTCCCTCCCGCCCTCCCTCCCTTTTCCCCTTGCTTTCTTCCTTGCTTTCTTCCTTCCTTCCCTCCCTCCCTCCCTCCCTCCCTCCCTTCCCTCTCCTTCTTCCCTCCCACTTCTTCCGTCTCAGCCGCCTTCCTTCCCTCCCTCCTTTATTACTTCCCTCCCTCCTCCTTCCCTTCCTCCCTCCTTCCCTCCTTCACTCCACTGAAATCCCCAGGTGACTTCAAACTACTCGAAAACTCCTCCGCAATGATGAGTTTTGCCTCATCAAATGATTAAGACCCCAGTGAGTAGTTTGGCCTCATCATTTTGATGATCTAGTTATCAAAATGATGAGTTCAGTATCATCAATTTTGCTACGTTCAGTGATGAGTTTGCCTCATCATTATGATGAGGTTCTAATTTTCAGCTCATCAAAACGATGAGTTATAATCATCAATTCAGGTACATTAGGCGATGAGTTTACCTCATCATTATGATGAGGTTCTAATTATTAACTCATCAAAACGATGAGTTATAATCATCAATTTGAGTACTTTGGGGTATTTTTTTATTATTCCGGGAGGGGGGTTTGAGGGTTGTAGTCATCATTTTGGTGACATTTCTAGGATGCATTACTTTAGGCTGATAGAGGCCCCTGGTGGCTTGAGCTGTAGCCTGGTGGCTATAGGGGTCAGGTCCTGGAGCATTGGAACGGGTCTTGGCGGCTGGCGGCAGGTCTGAGTCTCCTGTAACAAGTGAAAAAGGTGTATGTCAATAGGTTATCAATATTACATATTTAGCGGGTAAGACAATAAGTCAGATGAATCCCCTCCCTGCCTCTCTCCTTCCCACCATCCCTCCTGCCCCCGCCCCTTCCCTCCAAGGCCCCTCCTTGCTTCTTTCCTTCCTTCTTTCCTTCCTTCCTTCCTTCCTTCCTTCCTTCCTTCCTACCTTCCCTCCCGCCCTCCCTCCCGCCCTCCCTCCCTTTTCCCCTTGCTTTCTTCCTTGCTTCCTTCCTTCCTTCCCTCCCTCCCTCCCTCCCTCCCTCCCTCCCTCCCTCCCTCCCTCCCTCCCTTCCCTCTCCTTCTTCCCTCCCACTTCTTCCGTCTCAGCCGCCTTCCTTCCCTCCCTCCTTTGTTACTTCCCTCCCTCCTCCTTCCCTTCCTCCCTCCTTCCCTCCTTCACTCCCTCCATTCCTCTTTCTCCCCCTCCCTCCTTCCTTCCTTCCTTCCTTTCTTCCTTCTTTCATCCTTCCTTCCTTCCTCCCTTCCCTACCTCCCTTCCCTACCTCCCGCCCTCCCTCCCGCCCTCCCTCCCTTTTCCCCTTGCTTTCTTCCTTGCTTTCTTCCTTCCCTCCCTCCCTCCCTCCCTCCCTCCCTCCCTCCCTCCCTCCCTCCCTCCCTCCCTCCCTCCCTCCCTCCCTCCCTCCCTCCCTCCCTCCCTTCCCTCTCCTTCTTCCCTCCCACTTCTTCCGTCCAAGCCGCCTTCCTTCCCTCCCTCCTTTGTTACTTCCCTCCCTCCTCCTTCCCTTCCTCCCTCCTTCCCTCCTTCACTCCCTCCATTCCTCTTTCTCCCCCTCCCTCCCTCCTTCCTTCCTTCCTTCCTTTCTTCCTTCTTTCATCCTTCCTTCCTTCCTCCCTTCCCTACCTCCCGGCCTCCCTCCCTTTTCCACTTCCTTCCTTGCTCTCTTCCCTCCCTCCCTCCCTCCCTCCCTCCCATCCTCCCTCCCTCCCTCCCTCCCTCCCTCCTTCCCTCCTTCCTTCCTTCCCTCCCTCCCTCCTTCCCTCCCTCCCTCCCTCCTATCCTCCCTCCTTCCTTCCTTCCTTCCTTCCTTCCTTCTCTCCCTCCCTTTTTCCCTTCCTGCAATCCTTCCTTTCTTTCTTTCTTTCTTTCTTTCTTTCTTTCTTCCCTCCCTTCCCTCCTTCCCTTCCTCCCTCCTTCCCTCCCTCCCTCTCTGCCTCCCACCTTTCTCCTCTCCCTCCCTCCCTCCCTCCCTCTGTCCCTCTGTACTTCCCTCCCTTCTTCCCTCTCTCCCTTCGTTCCTTCCTTCCTTGCTTCCCTCCCTCCCTCCCTCCTCTTTCTCCCTCCCTTTTTCTCTCCCTCCATTCCTCTTTCTCTCCCTCCCTCTGACTCTCTCTTCTCCTCCCTCCCTGCCTCTCTCCTTCGCACCATCCATCCTGCCCTCCCTCCTTCCCTCACATGCCCATCCTTCCTTCCTTTCCTCCCTACCTCCCTCCTCCCTTCCCACCTTCTCTCCCTCCTGCCCTCATTCCTTCCTTCCTTCTCTCCCTCCCTCCCTCCCTCCCTCCCTCCCTCCTTCCCTCCCTCCCTCCCTCCCTCCTTCCCTCCCTCCCTCCCTCCCTCCATCCCTTCCTTCCTTCCTCCCTCCCTCCTTTAATCCCTCAATCCCTAAGGGGTAGATATACTGGCAGACACAGAGTGACAGAGAAAGACAAAGAGAGAGAGAGACACACACACACACAGAATAGGTACAATGTAGTAGTACACCTGGGAGGACTGTGAACTATACAGAACCCACCCTCACTCCAGTATACTCATGCCTACCTACCACCCTCACACCACCTGCTTACTACCTTCCTACTTCCATGGTGCTTACCTGATGCATCCCTCCATATACTTGCCTGTGTCTCTTGTCTCCCTTCCTCTTCTTCTCCCTCCCTGAACCCCTGTATCCTTACCTATCCTCCTGTGTCTCTGCCTGTCTGCAAGCATATCACAGTGTGTGTTCCACTGTTCCTACTAAGTGGTCAGCCTGCTGTGGGCACACACTGCCCACCACCACAGGTCTAGTAGTACTACAGTCAGGGGAGGGGGCTAATTACATACCTTGGCCAGGAGTGCTCTCCACATACCTTCTATAATAGCACAGGTCTATCTTACTACAACAGGTGTACACATGTACATATATGTGTGCCTATCCCCATCAGATTTCTATAGCCCCAATATGTCAGAGAGATGCCCATAAACCATGGTTGGGGTTGGAGTATTTAAACAGATATTGGACATGTACTTACCACTGCTCTTTGTGGGTCTGTGTGGAGTGTTGTAGGCCTGGTGAACTGGGACCCTGGTCTAGTACACCTGTACCCCAGGGGGGGGGGGGGGCACTCTCTATATGTTTTTTAGTAACCATGACACACAGAGTAGCAGGAAGGAGGTCATTTTTGGATCACATTGGAGGGTCCGACCGGGCCCCAATAGGGGTTAATTATGGGCCACTTTGGGGAAAAAGTGGTAGGTTTTTTTGGCCAGAAATATCAACTTTAGGGTGATGTAGGCACATGGTATCCATAAATGTGAGAGTGGCCCCCCCAGGACCTGTACATGCACTCTGATGAGGTCTGCCCCTGATGAGTTTGGGTCCTCGATGTGGATTAGATTGGTTCATCGCTATGATGATGCTGACTACTCCGCTTTGAATAGTTGACTCATCTGGTGGCTGATGACCCTCAAACTCATACCAGGCGATGAGTTTTTAGTGGCCCTGGGATTTCAGTGTCCCTCCATTCCTCTTTCTCTCCCTCCCTCTGACTCTCTCTTCTCCCCCCTCGCAGGCCCTTCCTTCCTTCCTCCCTTCCTTCCTTCCTTCCTTCCTTCCTTTCTTCCTTCTTTCATCCTTCCTTCCTTGCTCCCTTCCCTACCTCCCGGCCTCCCTCCCTTTTCCACTTCCTTCCTTGCTCCCTCCCTCCCTCCCTCCCTCCCATCCTCCCTCCCTCCCTCCCTCCCATCCTCCCTACTTACCACTGCTCTTTGTGGGTCTGTGTGTAGTGTGGAGTGGTTGTAGGCCTGGTGAACTGGGACCCTGGTCTAGTACACCTGTACCCCAGGGGGGGGGCACTCTCTATATGTTCTATAGTAACCATGACACACAGAGTAGCAGGAAGGAGGTCCTTTTTGGATCACATTGGCGGGTCCGACCAGGCCCCAATAGGGGTTAATTATGGGCCACTTTGGGGAAAAAGTGGTAGGTTTTTTTGGCCAGAAATATCAACTTTAGGATGATGTACGCACATGGTATCCATAAATGTGAGAGTGGCCCCGCCAGGACCTGTACATGCACTCTGATGAGGTCTGCCCCTGATGAGTTTGGGTCCTCGATGTGGATTAGATTGGTTCATCGCTATGATGATGCTGACTACTCCGCTTTGAATAGTTGACTCATCTGGTGGCTGATGACCCTCAAACTCATCCCAGGCGATGAGTTTTTAGTGGCCCTGGGATTTCAGTGAAGACATGTTGTCATGTCCACCACTTCCCCCTGTGTGAGAGGGCTAAGCTATATCTGCCCGACACTACATTCTACAGACCATGGGCCACATTTTAGATGCCAATCATAGATCTATAATGAAGTACTAAGCAGTTCCACACATTATATCTCACAGAGTTAGTGCCCAGTTATCTAAAGTATAGATAGTGGCTCTGCCTTATGGTTGCCACTAGTACCAAATTAGTGTTGGTTGCCCCACCAGGTGGTTTCATATGCAACTATTATCAGAGTCAATACATTTTATATTTGACTCTTCATGAAGGGTCAAACTACAAATGACTCTGCTCTGGGCAGAGTCAACTGCACTTGACTCTGCACTGATAGAGTCAAGAGGGAGAGTCAATTTGTACAAGGAGCAAGGGGTATGACTGGAGTAGCTGTGACCCCTCCACCAGAGTCATCATGACTCTTCTACCAGAGTCAACTAGAGTTGACTATGGTTAAGGAGTCATGGCGACGCCTTTACTTCTCTCTGTGTACTTACAGTCATACATCTCAAGCTCTCTGACCAAGTGTTCCCTGGCAGTTAAGGATACGGGTTAGTGCAGATATTACAAAAGTTTCCTGACGTCAAACGATGAAATAATAAGACACCCGATGAGGTCTGTGCTGACGTCCCTGGTCATCTTGTATTGCCACAATCAGAGGTATTATAAAAGTGTGGTACCTGATTACCAAACCAGAAGGTCACTATGGAGGCTAACTCAGTTCTGCTTAAAGGCATACAACTAGGTACCCCAACAACAACAGTCGGAGTGGAGGCATGACATGTTATCAGCCTTTATATACGGTGGCGTGGGGCTTAAACATGCAGAAATTAGTTTTCCCTTGTTGTGCAACGTTACATTAATAATAACAATTGTAAATAAGACTTGTCATTGGCCATGTAAGGCAGATGCACTGGTGAATGTCAGAGGTCTCCCTGTCATATTTGCAGCTTGTTAAACATTTTAAAAAGTACATACTGTAAACGTATTTTATTTCATGCTGTACATATTTTCATGATTTCCGCCAAAAATGAAAATCCGCAAATAAAATGTATAGAGCGTGAATATTTATCAAGTGTAGTCCTAAAATCGCAAATTTAAATCCACGCAAAATTGTACTTTATAGCCAAAGCGCGAAAATAAGTATGTTTACAGTACTTTGGCGAGAGAGACACAGAGAGATAGAGATAAACAGACACAAAGCCATATACTGGCACATATCCCTGCTCTCCTTGACTCCCCCCTCCTCTAAACTCTCTATGTCTCTCTGTCTCGTTGTCCCTGTCTGTCTCTCCGTGTCTACTTCACCCTCTTCTCTTATTGACCTGACTCTTTATTCCACTGCACACTCCCTCTTCACACAACCCACATGTGCTTGAAGGTAGAGCCAGTCACACCCTCCTACCTCCGTGTGAATCGACCGACTTTTAGCCTGCCTTCCTTCATTATAGTTCTAAAAAAACTCACCGTTTTTGAGCTTTCCCCTGCTCCAGACACTACAGAGGTGTAGATGGTCACCAAAGGTTTGCCTTTCCCGAATATGTAGCACTGAGATGTGGCTTTGTTTTAACCCTTTAAGGGCCGCTGCTGCCCCTGGGCAGCATCTAAAATACCCCTGAAAAACCGCTGCTGCCATAGGGCAGCAACAGTGTTGCCCTATGGCAGCAATACTACTAACTTGCAGCTCCTGCTATGAAACAAAGAATGAGAATTTTTCAATCAATCCAAATATATTTAATAAGAGTACTACATACACTTGTCAGAAAGGTGCAAATTATGTCTCCAATACAACTTATTTTACTACTTAGCCACTATCCCAGGGAGCACATACTTGTTAAGTTGCATATTCCCATGGCAAAGGGCCGGTGGTTAAGGCCCAAATTGCAGTTTTAAGGCCGGCAGCTAAAATGATGATGTAAGCGCAGAGAGAGCAATAAACTCCATTGTGTCTGCAAAATGCATGATCATGAATGTAGGTTCAGAGTTACTCACCAGTGCTGTTTTGTTTTTTAATGTTACAAGTCTTGGTTGTATCTGATATTGTGGTCTTGGAAACATACATACTGAGCCTTGAGACAAAATCCCTCCTCCTACCCCTAGGGGAAAACACCTGTAGAAGCTGAAAGGTCAATGAATCATATTTAATTCAATTCAAATAAATAATCAGAATACAACACAATCTTCTTTACCTGTCAGAGGGATTAAGTACTTAACCCACTTCATAGATATCCTTTATCTCTTTTATCCAAATAAACTAAGTTTTCCTGGTTTCTAGGATAAGTCAGACAAATCTGACAAAACAAACCCTTAAAACACCCCCAAACCGTGCCCCAGCTTCCTACTAGCAATTGTCACACAATCAAATAGTCACACCACTCACCTAAATACCACCTCCCCTCCCTAGCCACCACTTTGTAGCCTCATTTTGGATATCGGCCATCTTGAATGAGTCACGTGACCTGGTGCTGGCAGCCAATCAGATTCTGTGTTACAAAGGGTCGGAACTTCTCTCCGCAGCTGTGATAGGGCACGAAGCACTTGTAATTTTCCCAGGGAGGTGGCCGAGCTAGGTATGAGAAGTATTTGGGAGAAGGCAGTAGCAGGATTTAGAGCTGGGATGTCAGTGGTAGAGTAAGACTGTTTAAGTGGCAATCATCTCCTACAGGCCAAGTGCAGTCCCACAGGAGACAGTTAACCCTTTAAGAACCGGATGATGGCATAACAGTACTGCTCATATGCTGTCATGAGACACTCATGCACCAACAGCGAGTATTTTGTCTCATGCCAACTGGAAGTGTATTAACTTAATGCGATAGGATGATGCTCGCCAGGACTGTCATAATGCATAAAGACAACATGATGTGTACATAAAGATGTTCTCTCTATACTGCACAGACTGTACCTGACGTAAAACGCTTGTGCTGTAAAAAGGCATGGGAGTTGCCACCTGGTAGGACCTTGTGGTGTCCAGCTAGACCAAGCTATTACAGAAAAGTGGGTGGAAACGTGGAAGGGAAGAACTTGTTGGCAAATTAAGGAAAGTGGTTGTTAGGACATTTTGGTGCTATCAGGGTAGGTGGGATTAAGGGGTTGGGCGAGGTCATTCTGACCACAAGATACATGTATTTAACCAATATAGTATGGCTAACGGGCTCACGAGGGGTTGTATCACTCAATATCGGCACGAGTGCGTGGCACGAGTGACGATATTGAATGATACAACCCCGAGTGAGACCGTTAACCATACTATATTAGGTTTATTATACGATTTTTCGATTCATTTGTCCTTATTTACCTTTGAAACAACATAATTTCGCCATTTTGAAGGATATATACGCAGACTGTATCGAGCAAGGTGGGCGCCATGTTGGTTTTGACATCCCACCAACCTGCTCGCTGATTGGTGGAGTTAAAACAGGACAGCCAATGAGAGGACGCAATACAAAAAGGCTTTGGCGACTCACCGCCTGCCCGCAGACTTGAATCTATCCAGCGTTTCCCTCCCTATGTACCATGGCCAGATATGTCTGGCGGCTAGAATGCACGCCTCACACACAAAGGGTCCCCGGATCGAATCTGGGTAAAAACGTACCATTTTTAAATTGCGCATATATGGGTAAAAATTGGCCCTAGAATTATTTTGACGAATAAGTAAGTTAAGTCCAACTTCTACCTTTATAATAAATAAAAAATTATAAAAAAAAATTGATTTAAGGAGAAGTTATAACAAAAAGTGTAAAAGTTGCTGTAGGGCTGTTAATATAAGAGCTAGAGGGCTGAGAATAAGCGTATAGACGTCTTGTTTTATCCCCTTCTTCTGTATGGCCGGATTGGCAAGGCGTGTAGAGGCTTCGGCTTCTAGTCTTGGGGTCCTGAGTTCGAATCGCCATGAAACTGCGGATTTTATGTGTGACGAAATTTCGGAATTGCTCAGTCCCACCAGAAGAGTGCCGATATCCACCGGAAGAGTGCCGATATCCACCGGAAGAGTGCCGATATCACTAGATATCAGCACGGGGATATCACGTAAAAAGCACGATGAGTCGCCCGATCGTATAATAAATTGTGGTATGAACAAATCTGTGCAGCCACACAGGAGGGATACTTTATTTGGGGGATATCATCCTCTCTATTTGCCTCTCTACTTATAAAAACACTTTCGATATCAAAAAGGCATCATTCATGGTTACTTACACTCGATCACTGTGGGTATGAGATTTCTTCATCTTAAAAATATTAGGTCAACTTCCCCAGCTTGAATGAAATATTAACGGTAAATGTCTTTCATGGATTAACCTAAAAACAAACATTAAATATGTTTATTTGTTTTATTAACTGTTAAACATTTCAACAACGTAATTTTATCTGGACAGAATTTAAGGTGAAGACTATTTTGTTTTCAAAGAAGATGAGTCGCTTTACTTTTGCAACAGATGTTTTCTATGGCTCACGCGCATGAGATAAAATAAAATACTAAAGTAAAACAGATAAACAAAACAAATTTTATGAGATAAAATCTTGTGAAGGGTCCAAAACCCACAGAGCCCCCTAATTGTCTTTTTGATCAGCAGCTCTGATGATTTTAACAGAGTCTATTTACCCAAAGTGTCACCCATCATTAAGCATTCAGTTTTGGTAAAAACGCAAGGTAAAAACTGCTTCTTTCATTTTGTTCATTGGTCACAGACATCATGTTAAATTAATAATTGCTGAAGCGAAGAGGTTAACAACATGAAAGGACAGGTAAAAAGGGTAGCAGGGAGGGGGCATGGATAGAAGTGGGACAGGCAGGTTAACCATGTAAAGGCAGGTTAATCATTTTAAGGCAGGTTAACCATTTTAAGGCAGGTTAATTATTTTAAGGCAGGTTAACCATTTAAATGCAGGTTAACATCATAGTGCTTTGATAATGCATGAATGCAGTGACGATAAGTAACTGGTGCTGCATTCATGCATCATACTGACCCTATGGCCCTACATGTATGAATGATTCTTTTTGTATACCCCGAAGGGTAGACATCATGACCACAAATACACAACAGGACATCAGGGAAAATGTAGAAGTGTCGGAAGACTGGCAAATACAAAGAGGATAAGGCATGACTGTGTCAGATAGCCGGGTAGTGTGAGGTAATTATTGGACAGATGGAGGGATATACATTACACCTTTAACTTTAAGGGCCGCATAGTGCCTCAATGCCTTGTGCTACTTGCCAATGCCGGATTCATACATTATGATGACAGAGGACATAGTGCATTGAAGCCTAGTATTGTCATTAATGGCCTCAGGGGACGGGGAAGAAAGGGTCAAAGTCCGGGGGGGGCAAAGGATTTTAAGTAACAGCCCTTGGCCAGTGGGCAGGAGAGGGAATGACGCAGGTGAATGTTTGTGACCGACCACGTCACAGTGTCTAGACTTTTTACCTTAATTCGAATTACGGTAATTCAAAATGGCCGAAGGTGAGTTCAATTCATTTCTATTTCATTACATTGTAGTGATGCATGGATTTGGTGTACATGTCCTAGCTTTTGCATAATACTTATTCCAATATATCAAGGGTATAACTGTAATTCACTCAAGGGTATTATTACCACAATTCTGTTGTTGTGTTTTGGCAGGCATAACCGTAATTCAGTTGACAGTGTATTACTGTAATTCACTCCATGGTATTACTGTAATTCTGAAGGTGTATAGAATTATATGTTTTGCCATTTATCTAATCTGTAATAGGTGCTTATAGAGTTAATAATTGACACACATTCATAAAATATGTAAACATGCTGTCACTGTAGGCTTGACACTGTCAATACTCTCACATTAACAGCATCATTGACAGTTATATTGGACTCAGTGTGAGGGGGATTGACAACAATTATTGCGACTAGTAAACCTTTAAAATCACTTACATTTTGTCTTATTTATTTTCAGATTTGCCTAAGTTTCTATGCTATTACTGTGAGATGGGCAGTGATAATTATGAGTTCATTGTGAGGCACAGTGTAACTCATCATCTTCAGCACGCTTTCAAACTGAAATGGCTTACTTTTCATGAGGTCACTGGCAAGATTGTATATCAATCAGTTCATTTCTCGATTGAACTCACTGAAATCAAGAGAAAGATTGAGCAAGGTATGCAATGCACTATAGACATGGACACACAAGAACTGACTTGGGTAAATTACCAAGAAGATACAAATATGAAGATAGAAAGAAAGCGGAGTCATTCAGAGATGGATGAAGACAACATAATAACAAGAAATGAACCAGCACCTCCTTCGCAAAGTGCCACTAATGATGAAGTACCCCAAATTTTCTCGAGAGTTCTAGATATAATGAAAGATATTGGCCGACAGGAGGACTTTATTTCAGTTCTCCGGGCATTATCTGAAGGTGATTTGGACCCTCGAAATATCTCTCCTGCTTGACATAGGTAGTTTCTTGTCTGTGCAAACAACAATCCGTGTGAGATACAATGAAACCACCATGGACTTTTGGTGTGTGGTATAGAAACTGTTCAGAGGTAAAGCAACTTGAGTGAGGGCTAGAATTACAGTGATACTTTAGTGAGGGCCAGAATTACAGTGATACATGACCAAGTGATTGGTGTTTTGCCCCCTAATAGTGAATGCTTCATACAAAAAGGTGGAGAAGACATGATATTAATCATGGAAACAAGTTCTGTTAATTTGGATAGTGAACATGGCATTTTAAAGGCAGGAAACCAGGTAGAAATAACATATATCCCAGAATTATGGTAATACCCATCAATGAATTACAGTGATACCCTATGTTAATTGCAAACTGAATTATGGTAATACAAGTCATGTAAAAAATTCTCAACCCTGGCACACACAAACCATGCCATTTGGCCTCTAAAATGCCATACCTATGGCAATGTATATCTCCTATAAGTATATTTGTGCAATAACAGCTCATATAGTTGCTTCTAAGTAGGCTAAATCCACTCCCTTCTATTTGTTGTCAATATCCTAAGTGGCTACCTAGCTATTACCGTAATTCGAATTAAGGTAATAGGTCTAGACACTGTGCACATGAACTAACACCCACAGCTTGATACAGAAGTGACTTTTTATGATTCATTTTGTAAACAGAGCATGTTTTAATTACACGTTATTTTCCTGTGTGAGTTGACCCGTGCCTGGCTGAGTCAACACATGCACAGCGGCATGAAGGCACCCGCACATGGCTGACTGT